>JAPKLX010000166.1:63949-86682 GCA_026898415.1 Leonotis leonurus | reverse complement strand
TGGAAAGTTCACTACTTATGTCGGGATTTGAAATACGGGATATTACAAATTATGAGTTGTCTGCAAACTCAATTAATTAATGGATTTAATAAATTTTAAACGTGGGAAATAATTAATGACAAAAAGTGATACATCCATAATTTGAATGGATGAAGATAATTCAATATTTATCCTATAGTGGAGTCGATAAATATTTATAATAGAATTACACTTTATTACATTTCAATAGAATAATTAATTTGAATGTTAAATTAACTTAATGTAATAATTAATTTAATGTCTAAGTTTTGACCAAGACAATTAATTAAATTTAATTGGGTCAAAATGATTTGAAAATTAATTAAATTAAATTATGTTTTTGACTTGTTAAATTAATTTTGAATTATTCAAATTCTTACTAATTTGAATAATAGATGGAATTGTTAGAGATAAAAGTGGGATTACATTATATTACTAGAGGGTCTTATCCATCTACCGATTTTTAGAGCTTCTACACTTCAAAAAAAATCGGCCATTCAGAGAGATTTAACTCTCAATTTTCGAAAACTTTGGGTATTCAAAACCCCAATCTTTTCGTTCTTTTCTCTGGCAAATGTTTGATAGATTATTGTCCACCCAATAATCAAACCATAGATCGAGAATAGGTTAGAAGTTTCCAAGGTTGGATTGAAGGAGATCGAGGAGATCCATTGGAGATGATTGTTGTTCGTTGCCGACTATTCAAAACGTCTCTCCGCAAGTGAAGGACTAGCTAATGATATTGGTAAATTTCGCTATTTAATTCTCCTATATGTGGTATTATGTGTGAATTAAATTATTTGTATTATATATTAAATTTGTGGATCCTGCAGAATTACGAGCCCCTCATACGGATTATATCACAAGATGTGGGAGATAGATCAGTGACTTTAAGAACAACCTGCAAAGTCCATGAAGTCGATCGGTGTAGCGACTTGATGCATGCAGTGACATGATACAAAGAATATCACACGATCGACCTTCCTTGCTGAAGCTACTTCCTACTCCAACACTTTGGCGTTTTCTGATTGTTTTACTTATGGACTTTGGGCCATACATATTTGGGCCAAAATACATGATCTTTGTACTATGGTTATCATTTATTTATATAAATACTGTAACCATGTGCAGTAGTTGCACACAACATAATACCTTTGTAAAACAACAACTATGAGATATAGTGAGAGAAACCTTATGCGTTTTCTAACTAATTATAGTGTTCTTCAGGAATAAAATTTCTTCCATTTGAGAGTAGACGTAGTTGATTCATCATCAACGAACCACTATAAATTTCGAGTGTAGTTGTGTGTTTTTTCTGTTCTTTACTTTATATTATTCACATTTGAGATACAAAGTTCTAACCAAAAGTGTACCTTGAGGCTCATTGTAGTGAGATGATCCAAAATAACTCTTGAGACTCAATAAGAACTTCGACCATGTCGTTAGGAGATTGGTAGCCTTCACTCATTGGAACCAAGCAACAACTTTTCCTTCCATATGAAAAGAGGCAATTCAGATTCTTGTTGGATCTAGATTACCATGGAAACTGAAAAATTCCTCCACATGAAAAATCCATCTGTTGGGATCGGTACCGTCAAACTTTGGAACATCCATCTTCATAAATCTATATATAAGAGAGATCTCATGTTGAGATAGTAAGGTTTCAGAATGCTCAAGAAATTTACTAGAACTTGCGGATGGTGGTATTATGGGGATTGATTGATGGGTTTCCAATGCAGTGAGTCGAGAATCCACCGATTGATATAACTTGTGAAAGGTTTGATTGGTTGCGTAGATTTTCCCCTTTAGTTGCACTTGCAGACACTTGATGGCTGTTAGAATTTCTTCAAAATAATTCATAATAGCTATGAAAGCACCAAATGATAAACCTAAGATTTGTTTGAAGAGTGAGAGTATCTATATCATGAGCATTTCGAGCTTCCTAAACTCCATAAATGAAAAGAAATCAACCAAACTTTTTCATTGATATCTCATAATACAATCATAAATGGTGATTATTTAGGGAAATCATAAATAGGAAACGACAATTTACTCTACCAAACTAGTACATAGTACTCTCATCTCTTTTGTGACTCTCACGTGCTTGATTCACAATTACTTTCCCTTCGTTTGCAATTGTTTATGTTATTGGTGACCCACTGTCTATTGTTGCAAGCTACATGGTTGCCCGATTGTGAGTGCATCAACACACAACTCAATTTTAACTAATATATCAATTGTTATTAAAACTCTACTCACTATACATTTAATTAAAGTCAAAACACATTATCAAAATTCATGTCGGATCAAAATGTTAACTATTTTGGTGGACGGATGAATTACTCAATTGATGCATATTTCTCATCTAATCATCCATTCTCACTAAAAATAAACTTTACATGCATATATTTTACAAGAAATAATCACTTGATAGTAAAAATAAATTCAATAATATAACATAAATTCATTGAATACACATAATATATGAAAAAAAATATTCATTTAATTTCGTTTTGGTATGTCCATATTATATAAAAACTCAAATCAATCACTTAATTTGCTAAGAAAAATCATAGGAAAATCATCAAATGTAAGTTGTTGGTCACACGAAGAGCATGTTTCGCGTATAGGGGGAGAATACATCAAACTTTAATTTTTCTTGGTTGTCTTGAACAACAAGATCAAGAGGTCAACTCGCTTGGATAGCAAGTCGACTTCTCTTTATGAGAGATAGGTTAAATAAAGTATAGATATCAAAGTGAACGATATGTTCTTTAGCATATTAACTCGCAGCTCGATGGAACAAGTCAACTGGTCTATTGAGAGACAGATCACGTTTGGAAGCGGTGATCAGTTGGTCACTCTTGTACTTAGAGAATACTTAGTTTTAATTATCCAAGTGTTCTTTAGACTAATTGAGTAACACAAGAATGCACATCTTGTTGTGGGAAATTCAATAATATTATTTTCACGTTCGAGCTCGACTCGTTTGATACTCACATTAATAGTTTTTTGAGCTCTAGCTTGAGTTTGGGCTCGGATCAGACACGAGTTTGAACTCGTATAAATTATTTTATTTATAATTAATTAATTAGTTTAGTTTGATGCTCGACTGAGTGATTAATTGAAGGCTTGATTGAATTTTTGATTGAAGGTTCGATGGAAAACAGTTAAAGAAGCTAAAATTCACATATAAAGGAAGAGAACTAAACACAAAATATAGATATAAAGTTGTATTTGATTGAATTAAATTTTACAAGAGAAAATAAGTTATATTTATACAACAAGTTACAACTAACTAGATGTAACTAAATTGCTTGCTACACACTCTACTAGCAAATATATGAAACTTGTTTTTTCCCTCTTGAATCTTCTTTGTTATCTCCGGTTGTTTCTTGATCCTTCTTAACTTGCAACTGCATAAGCTAAGCTAAGCTAAAAACATTCTTCCAATACACCTAGTTGAAACCAAACCGGGAATGAACCACGTATAACTTTCATTAGAGCGATGATGCAACTAGCCTCCACTCTATCACAAAAGAACCGTGTGTCTTGTGGTTTGGAATTATAGGACCTGCATTATCTGGTGCTTTAACCCAAATCGTGTGGCCCCTTTTCTCTGCAACTATTTTTTTCAACTCTCCATCAAGTATTTGTCGTAACATTGAAATTCACCAATGGAAGGATATTCTGAGCCACAATTTGATTGATAAGTTGGATACCTCAATTCCCCACATGTGCCAAACCAAACTTCGATTTCAACATAATTCCATGCTCAAAGAAATCATCGAACTTGACTCGGAAGCTTTTCATATAAACATAATATACCTCAATAGTAGTTCTACCTTTTAGAACTTATTTTTTGTCAATTTCCCAAGTGAGACATTCAAGGTTGCGTGTCACCTCTTTATTTGTGAAGAAAATATTGAAAATTTTATTGCCTATTTCTATAGCCCACTGTGAGATCGGAATATGCACATCATCCCCAACATTTCCTCCATAATGATGAAAAATATAATGATTTGTAACTTGAGGCCAAGACCTAGAAAAATCTCCGTTGAAAGGTACTCTAGGTTAACAAACATGAAATAACAAGAAGAGAAAAGATAGAAACCGAAGGTAGTTATTTCATTGATGTAAAGAAAATATGTATGGAAAAATGAATGAATACATCTAAGCTGCATCTACTATAAAGAAAATATGTAAGGAAAAATGAATGAATACATCTCAGTTGCATCTACTATTTATACAAGATGAATATACAAGTAGAAGATTCTAGCAAGATCAAACTAGATATAGCTAAGATGAATCTTGAAACCTCTTGAACTCCAACTGCACAACCACACCTAACTAACTTGATTCCATGCAACAAACTAGCCGTTGCACTCTAACAACCAATCGGTTGAGCTCCATAACACCTTCTCCAAGACCCTATGCATCACGTGCATGTTAGTTGATAATCCTATGCACGTGATATCTCGTATAATCCAATACACCCCCATTCAAACCTAGCTCGGTGCCCTTTCTGTCGTGAGCAATCTTTCTTTGAACATAGTGAACCTTGATTATGCAAGAGCTTTGGTGAATATATCAGCTACTTCCTCTTGGGATGGCACATGACCTACATCTATGACTTTAGCACTCACTTTCTCCTACACATAATGAACATCCACCTCTATATGTTTTGTCTTCGAGTGGTATACTGGATTTCTTGCAAGGGCTATGGCACTGATGTTGTCACACCATAGCTTGTATGGAGTAGCTACATTCACCCCCAGTTCCTCACAAAGTGACGCAACCCACACAAAGTCTGTTGCAGCAGCTGCCATACTACGGTATTCTGACTCTGCGCTGGACCTCGAAACCACCTCTTGTTTCTTTGTTGACCACTTAACTAAGTTCGAACCAAAAAAAAATAAAATGGCCTCTGATCTCCTATCGTCCACACAACTGGCCCAATCTACATCTGAAAATGCCGTGAGTTGAGATGTAGATGATGCTTTAAACTTCAATGTATGAGAGGCAGTGCCCTTGATATACCTTAGTAACCTCTTACATGCTGCCCAATGTATATGAGTGGGGGCTGTAAGGAATTGACTAAGTTTGTTAACTGTAAATGCAATATATGGTCGTGTGAGGGTGAGATATTGTAGTGCTCCAATCGTGCTTCTATAGAGAGTAAGATCCTCAAATGGTTCTCCTTCTGCCTTGGACAGCTTCATGGCTGGTGTTATAGGCGTGGAACAAGCATTGCACTGCAGCATCTTGGTCCTTGATAATATATCATGAATATATTTGTGTTTCCCAAGTGCAAAATCACCATCCAAATGTTGCACTTCTACCCCCAAAAAATAGTGTACATGTCCTAAGTTCTTGACCGACAACTTAGCATGAAGAGTATCAATAACCAGCTGAATCAACTTAGTATCATCCCCAGTAATGAGTAAGTATATCATCAACATATACTAAGATAATAGTTAGAGACTGACCATCTTTCTTGAAGAAGAGAGAAAAATCAGACACTGACCGCTTGAAACCAAGGCTGAAAATTTCAGATCATAATGTATCATACCATGCCCTTGGTGCTTGCTTCAACCCATAGATGGCTTTATGAAGCTTGCATACATAGTCAAGTGTTGTTCATCCTTGAAACCTGCAGGCTAAGCCATGAATATATTGTCAGTGAGTTCACCATTTAGAAATGCGTTGTTGACATCTATTTGTTGAATCGACCACCTCCTTGTTGCTGCAATAGAAAACGTTGGCCTTATGGTGGTTGGTTTAACCACTGAGCTAAACGTGTCAACAAAATTCACTCCCGTTGTTTGCTCAAAACCCCTAACCACCAACCTGCCTTTCAACTTATCCAAGCTTCTGTCTGGGTTCAACTTGGTTCGAAACAACCACTTGATACATATCACCTTTTAACTTGGATGTGGGGGCACCAAGGTCCAAGGTCCCTTCTCTATGATGGCACTATACTCCTTCTTCATAACCTGAAACCATCCATCATGTGAAAGAGCCTCTTCCAGAGATAATGGTAAGCTGAGAATGGCTAAAGAAACAGTAGTAACAAAGGTTTTTAGTTTAAAGACACCATTTTTGGATATAGTTTGCATAGTATGTGATGGTAGAAAAATAGAATTTGAAGCATTGGGAACCAAGTTTGAGGACTGTAAAGGCTAGGAGTTTGACTCTGAAGCAGAAGATGATGAAGTAAGGGGGTGGTTTTCTGCTATGTTGGGCATGTCATCATTTTCAAGTGGTGCAGAGGCTATGGGATACTAGGATAGATCAGGAAGTTGACAAGGTGTAGGGGAGGAAATATTGTGTATCAGGAAACATTTCACAATATGGAAACTCACATTCATTAAACTTAACTGTATCTGCAATGAACAACCTTCCTTGATTGTTTTGACACTTGTAACCCTTGTGGTTTTGACTATAACCAAGAAACAAACACTTTTGTGACCTGAACTGTAGTTTGTGAGTGTTATAGGCTTTGAGATAAGGGTAGCAAGTACAACCATAAACATGAAGGTAGGTTAAATCTGGACTGACATTGTAAAGAGCTAAGTAAGGTGATTTCATGTGTAAGGTTTTTGTGGGAAGTCTGTTTATAAGAAATACTGTTGTGTCAACAGCATACCACCAATATTTAAAAGGTAAGGAGGCTTGACTGAGGAGAGTAAGGACCATATCCATTATATGTTGGTGTTTTCTTTCAGCTCTACCATTTTAAGTATGTATGTGTGGGCATTGATGAAGAAAATGAACCCCTAATTCCTTAAAGAATGGCTCTAAACTTCTATACTCCCCACCCTAGTCAGATTTGAACTGTTGGATTTTGGTTTGAAATTGGCATTCTGTCATGCTAAAGAATTGTTTGACAACATTTAAGGTTTCAGATTTTAGGGTGAGTGGATATATCCATGTAAAACGGGTGAAATCATCTATGAAGTGGATGTAATACCTATGGCCTTGAAGAGAATGAATGTATGAAGGCCCCCAAAGGTCTGAGTGAATTAGTTGGAATGTTTTAGTGGTTTTGAGGGGTTGAGATGTGTGTGATTTTTGGTGTATTTTGCATATACTACAAGCATCACAAAAGTTAAGTAAAGCATGTTATGCAGATACTTTTAAGCTTTTAAGAATATGAGTTAACACTTTGAAATGAGGATGACCAAGTTTTCTATGCCATTCATTTATTTGATTATTTACATTCTCAGTGACATTACAATATGAAGCAACATTACACTGAGACTTAGACAAGGATAGCATACAAGAATAAATTGTAGGATTTTGATCTTGACAACCAGAGGTAATAGACAGCAAGGCAACAGCTGGAGTGGTGGTGTTTGGGCAGACTTTTGGCTGATGACTGGTTGGCTTGGACTTGGAGTAGAAGGAAGAAAAGTCAAGTTGATAGAGACCTTTGTGGAGAGTCACCTTCAGTAGAGTTCGAAGGCTGGTTTTGTCCTTCATAAGACAATAGTTATCATGAAATTCAAAATACACAGCATTATCTTTAGTGAACTGAGATATACTAATCAAATTTTTAGTGATGTCTGGAACATAGAGGATGTGATTAAGAAGTAATGCAAAAGAAGAGGAGGGAGGGTGTATGTGACTGAGGCCTATAGAGTCAATGGGGATAGCCTTACCATTACCTATTGTGAGAGACTCAGGTCCAGCATATGGAGTATTAACTTGAAGATTTTGCAGGCTATTAGTGACGTGGTTTGTTGCTCCGCTGTCAATGTACCAAACTCCATCCTCCTCATCATTTTCTCCTTCATTGTTACCTTGATGATTTGCAACATAAGCCTATGGTGATATGTTGTTGTTGCTTTGATTTTCAGTTCCTGCAAAGTTAGGATCATAACGTCTAAAGCATTTGGAAGACACATGGCCAGGCTTTCCACATAGTTGACAGATGACTGGAGATTTTGATCCAATTCTAAAGTTTCCTCTGCTCACCAAACCTCTTCCTCTACCATTCGAGCTTCCTCTATAGACCTAGTGTGCCATAAGATCCATGATTGATGTATTCATTTGTTGCATTCTTATCTCATGAGACTGCAACACATACTGCATCTCTTGTAATGTAAGAGGCTATCCTCTATGCATCAAGTTCACAACAACCGCCTCAAACTCAAGACCACATCCACTTAAGATGTGATCTTCAAGGTCTTCATCGGACATCTCATAACCTGCAGCACTAAGTTGATCAGCAAAACTTCTCACTTTTAAAAAGAACTCATCTACAGTAAGAGCGCCCTTCTTTTGTGTATTCATCTTTTTCAGTTGCATAACTCTTTCTCGTGATTGCAATTGAAATAAATCTTCTAGTACTTTCTAGATTTGCTGTGAGTTGGTGCTTCTTACAACATCTCCAAGCATGGACTCAGTTATTGAAGAAAGCATCCAACTCATGAGCAACTTGTCTTTGCGTTTCTAGATGCGATACTAGCGGGGTTTGGCACCGGCTCCGATCGTGTTGACGAGGCTGGAACGAACGGATCCGGAGCAGCTACGGATGAGGATATTACATCCTCGAATTCATGCACAGAAATGGTGGAGAACACTTGAATCCTCCAGAATGCATAATTGTTCCTGTCTAGCCGTAGGATAAGAGGATGAAGTGTTGGTAGGGGTGTGGAGGAAGATGACGAATTTGAGTTTGGATTCACCATTTGTGAAGAAAATATTGTAAAATAGCGTGATTTTGCCCAAGAGAGTTAAGCTCTAGATACTATGTTGAAAGGTACTCTAGGTTAACAAACATGAAATAACAAGAATAGAAAAGATAGAAACCGAAGGTAGTTATTTCATTGATGTAAAGAAAATATGTATGGAAAAATGAATGAATACATCTCAGCTGCATCTACTATTTATACAAAATGAATATACAAGTAGAAGATTCTAGCAAGATCAATCTAGATATAGCTAAGATGAATCTTGAAACCTCTTGAACTCCAACTGCACAACCACACCTAACTAACTTGATTCCATGCAACAAACTAGCCGTTACACTTTAACAATCAATCGGTTGAGCTCCATAGCACCTTCTCCAAGACCCTATGCATCACGTGCATGTTAGTTGATAATTCTATGCACGTGATATCTCATATAATCCAATAATCTCAAACAACTTCATATAGCCAGATAAGTTATAATATTGTTGAGGGACATGTGTTTCAACTATGCACCACCAGAAATCAATCATAACACCATCAACATTAATTGACTTAAGAATTCTCAATTGTTCTATCAAATTTTTAGCATCAACTAATTCACACTCCATATTGATGATCCCCAAATGTAGTACTACGTAAACAAGAACATAAGATATGCCTATGTAGTCTCGCTCTTGAACCTTCTCGACATCACCAAGTGATTCACGATCGCTTTCTCGGTAATCTTTTCCAGAGTTCCCCCGATCATTGCATGAAATCACAGCCAGATTTCACTGAACCGCTTCTCAATATGCCAAAATATTGTTGAACTAGCATCGAACCACCGCGAATCAAGATCGGAGAGAGACGCGGAACCACCATCAATGGTGTAGAATTTATTCTTTGGGGTAGCGCGACGCTGCTTGAAAGAGTAACTCCCGCAGCACCAAGAACGAAGTCTTTGATTTAGCGCATAGCGGATTTTCTGATTGCTTTCTTATTGGAGAAACTACAATCGGCAGCCACGGGTGCGAGTGTACCCCCACGATCGGGTTAAAGAATTGCCGGAATATGTTCTTCTTTACGCGAAGGCTGCTTCTCCGATATTGTGCGAGACTGGATGCCAAGCTCAACAATTGGTTTAGACAAGGATGGAGCAGGACAAGTTGAAGAAGAAGGAACCGGCGCAGGAGGGGTTTGAACCGGTTGAATTGAGGGAGGAGGTTGAATGGGACAAATTGAGGGAGGGGGTTCCTCACGTCCACGACTTCCTCTGCCATATTGATCCTGGTAATTTCCACGGCAACTACCGTAGCTAGGGGCACGATCTTTTCCTGTGCTTCGAGATGATGACGGTAGAAAAAGATCCAGTGGTATGAACTTCAGAGAGATATACTAATTGTAACCATACACTCTTGTTGTGGATAGAGCTTGCGCACGCCAAAACATGTATTTTACTCTTTCGAGATTGGCTCTTGATACCATGTTAAAGAAGCTAAAACTCATATCTAAAGAATGAGAACTAAACACAAAATATAGAGATAAAATTGTATTTGATTGAATTGAATTATACAGCAAATTACAACTAACTAGATGAAACTAACTTGCTTGCTACGCACTCTACTAGCAACTACATGAAACTTCTTTCTTCCCTCTTGAATCTTCTTGAATCTTCTTTGTTATCTCTAGTTCTTTCTTAATACTTTTTAACTTGCAAATGCATAAGCTAAGCTAAGCTAAGCTAAAAGCATTCTTCCAATAAAGGCTCACGAAAAAGCTCGATAAGATGTTCGTAAACAAACGAACTCAACACTACAAGAAAAAAGACTTTTAGTGATGAAAGTTTTAATGAAATGACATGACATATACCCTCACTAATTGGAGAAAAATGCTTTTAGTGAGAGTAAAAAGTGTAGTTAAAAGTTAAAATTTCATCACTAATGACTTTTAATGACAAAATTTTCCTACCGTCACTACCTCTAATTATTGTTTCCCTAGTTAAAAATTAATAATGACAAAATAGTGTATTTTCTACTTATTAAAAGTAATTTTTGTTGTAGTGCAAATATGTTGGCGAACTAATGAGGTGAGCATTATTAGGCTCAAACTCAACTCGATAAAAGTATCAAACTTTGAATGAACTTTTTTCATGTCAAATTTTTAATAGTTCACAAGTAGCTCTGATTTTTTTTTTTAAGAATATATGGTGCACTTATTTTATATAAGGTTGAGTAGTATTTCCTTTTATCGAAACAATTATTTAATCAAATTATGTGTTCAAATTACAATAGACTTTATTATTACAAATATATTTAGGAATTATGATTAAACAAAAATCGAATCAAAATATTTGTTTAATTTCGATTTGGACCGATATGGTTTGATTGTATAATAAACTTTAATCATATTGATTTTAGTTTCAACAAAAAAACCGACTTATTTGGTTTTGGAATAGCAAAATCCCACTAAACCATTGCTCACTTTCTTATTAATTGACACGTAACATTAATACACTATTATTGAAATACAAAATGCTAGAATGATAGCTTTTTAGCTTTATAAATAACTAAATGTCTTAAATCAATTTTAATGATATTGAATTCCTTTAAGAAAAAGATCGTTACTAGTCATTGATATCAGAAACTATTAAAATGAAATTTGTTTCTATTTTATCGAACTGGGAAATAAGCTATTGAACTTCAAGTCAAAATGTAGAGCCATAAGAATACAATTTTCTAAACAACCACCACCATATTTTAGTGATTGGTGATAATTGTGTATTGAATAAACTTTTTCTATCGCTTGTGGATTTGGTGGGGATTAAATTAAAGTTTATGACCTAAATTTTGTAAAATAGAGATGAGTAAATAATTTGTGGATAGACATACCTAATAAAGTAAAATAAGTGCAAAATTTTCTAAGTGCTAAACTAAGCCATCAGAATGCCAAAGGTATTTAGTGGTCTATCACAAAGAAAGGTCATTTGTTGAACTAGCAAAGTAGATATCATATTCATTTCATACATATAATATTTTTAAAAAGATAAAATATAGTTTATCCTGCGGTATTGCAAAACATATACTCCATCTTTTCCATTATTTATATAGGGATGAACTTTCGGATATATGGTTCAATTTTTTTTAAAAATTCGAACCAAACAAAATTAAAAAAATTGAATTAAAAAAGATAATCCAACAAAATAAAAAATTAACTGGACCAAATTAACCAAACTTATTTTGGTTTAGTTCGATCTATCCGAATATTTTATTTTGTAACTAATTCCATTCAATTTTTAAAATAATTAATTATGAAAAGTTAATCATTTATATATATCTTCAATAATTCTCACGTACTAAAAAAAATTTAAAATCTAAAATTTAATATTATAATCACTATATTTAAATTATTAAATCATCCACATATATTTTCAATAGTTTTAAGTTTCAAATGATAATAAACATTACAAATTTATTGAATTTCATAATATTACTTTTTGTAAATATAAAATAAATAAAAATAAAAATAATGTAAATAAATTTTCACATTTAATTTATTACATAATGTACAATTTTTAAACATAGGATAAAATATAATAAAAAAATGAAAATATATATATGATGAAATAACTTTAATTAATAAAAATAAATTGTATTTTAATATTAAAAATAATTTGATTTTTTGAATATTATATCAACTGGGTTTTATAAATCCAATTCAAATGGAATTAAAATTTGATTTAAAAATAAAATCGAACCAAACTAAAATAACCGAACCTATCAAATATTTGAGTTTGGTTATTCGAATTTGTTTAATTTTGCTCGCACCCACTAAAACGTATATGCTTCATTCTAACAATCATAATTAAAATTCAAAAAGCAATAAAATCTAAAAATGAGATTGAAAATTTTAAATTATAAAATAACTCATTATCCGCAAGAAATAAATAATATCCACAAAGTTAAAAATATATAATTTATACCATTCAATCAATTTTTCTAATAATATATTTATTAAAAATGATTTTTTAAATATTATAAAAAATTTAAGATTTTTTTTTGGTAGGTGGGAGATGTGTGGTGTATAGTAAAATTGACAATCAACAAATATTTTATTTAATTTTATCCAAATAAAAAATAAAAAATATATATAATGATTAAAAATGACTAATACATCGTAATTGGAGATGAATGACTAATCTCAATTATAAAAGAACGATAATTCCAAATGGAATAACAATTCCTAATCATAAAAGGAACCATTTCATCCTACCAATCACCCCATTATTAATTTTTAATGGTTTATGGACAAAAAAATATAGTATAGTAGTAATTTTTTACTGGTAAAACTAAATTATTATTGATCATCCATTTTCCCGTGAGCATATTGGGCCATATGATGTAGTTATGGACCGCCCAACACCAGAAAACTTTTTCGCGGTCAAAAGAGTTGTCAAAACTGCACCGATCTTAATTGGCTGCCGCGAAACTGGTTGCGTCTTCGCCGACTGTAAGCTGTTCTACTTTTCCGACATTATTTCTGAAGAATTTATGTACTCAGTTTCATGCCAATTCCGCTTCTCTAATTTTAAGTTCCCACACAGATACTGATTTTTGCTATCAGTTCAGAGATGGACCTCGACAACAAGGTAAGGTTTCATGCTTCGTGTGATCTAGGAAACAACCGGGTGAAGTATTTTTCAACGAGAATTTCAGTCGTGTGTACGGAATTGCAGAAACTCAACGACAGAAACAGATGCAGGGAGCTGGCAATGTCGTCGTCGTTTTGCCGCAGAATATACTCGGAGGTAGATTTTCTCGATGAACTATTATCTAATGTCTGCGTAGATATTTGGCAGAAGTTGTGTGTCTGAGGAATCCCATGTTCTTGTGCATAATATGTATTTTGTGCAAATTGGCATAGTAGTTTTGCATTAGTTCTCTGATTTATCTGTTTACATAAATATGAAGGCTTTCTAGCTTAGTTATACTGCGCTCTTCAAGGTTTGTTTCCTGCACATCAACAGGTAGAAGAGGTTGGATGGGAGCACCTAGTGAAATTGGGGGAAGATGTAACATTTCTTAGGTTTCGTATCATGTAAGTAGACTTGGTTTACTACACTGAGAGTCTGAGCGCTGCACGTTATCTGAATTTTAAATGTCGCCTAACAGGGTGCTTTTAGTTTTCTGAATACACCAATCATATCGGTGATAAAAGACTGAAATAAACAAGTTTGGGTGTATGCGTATAGATATGATTCACTATTGGAGGATAAATTGGAGTATGATATGAAACTGATCCAACCACTTAAGCTTAGCATCAACTCCATATATGTGAAGCACTTTTGCGTTAGGCTCATGCTCTTGGGAGGCTTTAGAGAGAAAAATGCTTACTTAAATTGACTTTGCATGAGTTCCGCAATAAAAAATAAAAAATTCATCTTGTACTTCTGGTTATAGTCCTTAGTCAGTTGGATTGCTTCTAACTCTCTTACGGGGTCAATCTTTGCTAGCAGATCACGCTGTTTCAACTCCAGTTTTCTTAGGAAATTCGTTTTCAAAGAGAAATTAATGTATTTTGGGAGTAGAATAGATTTGAAATGATCTTTAATCTTAGGAAGCTCATTACTTTTGCTGAATGTTACATTCTCGTTTCTTAAATTGCTTTTTTATTTATGATCTTTCGTGAAGTAGTAGGTACAAAGTGAACAGGACCCTGGAATAACGTCAATTGCTGTTAATTTTTTATTATTTCTGTTCAGTGCTCATAATTGTCCTAAATTTTGAAAGTTCTTATTTTTGGATGTTGTATGTGATAGGGACACTAAGAGAAGAACACATATTCTGGAGATAACTCTGAATAAGACCTATCCAAGGTCTCCACCTTCAATATCGGCGGTATGGATTTTCCCATGACCACTTTGCTCTTGTTGAATTTTCTCTTGTCATTGCTGTAGGAACTAAGATATAGATCCTGACCTCAGGATGTGCCATATAATTTAATTCTGGAGTGGTCATCAAACTCAAGGTTAAGGGATGTTGTCCAGCAGTTTAAGAGGGTATGTGACAGCTTTTAGAATTCATTCCAGTTGTGATGTAATAAAAGATTTTTTCCCTTGCCATTTCTTGATGCATGATTTCTTTCTGGTCTTTGCGCCTAGCATGTGGGTAAGCTCGAGGACTTTAGGTCCGTTTTAGATAACATTGATCAGTCTCCTTGGGTTATTGATCCAAAGCACTCGAATCATACAATGTCATATCGCTCAATAAAAATAGGTTAGTTGGTACTACAGCTATTTGTAAATTTTCTAAACAGCATGCAAAGTCATTTGATCAAATCACATTTTGCGTTTTATGAAACTAATATTGATAAATCTTTGTCCGTGATTTACTGCTTATACTAACATTTTTCTAGGAAATGATTGTTGTATCGTACTATCCATCAATGTTGACGATCCAAGATCCTTGCCAGAGTAGGATTTTCTAAACAAAAAACATACTTTTGATATCAGAATTTCTTGTACTGACTGGAATTTAATCTGGTAGATGTCGCTTCTTGGGTCCTGATATGGCAGTCAACATTCTGAGAGATATTTGGAAGAGAAATTGTAAGCAATGGTACTTCCAAAATCCTTTTACTATTTTTTCCACATTAGACAAGTCAATGTTACTAAATCTTGCTACTGAAATCCTCGTAATATATTTTGTCAAATATTTCAAATTTGAATGCGATCCTAAAGTTAGAAACTTCTTAATAACTAAAGCAAATTGGTGTTGTATCTAACTCACTTTGAAATATGTGTACATACTAAAAGTCTAAAGCTAATATGGAAGACACTGATAAAGGATAATTGAGTATTTACTTTTCTGCTCTGATACCCCTTTAAAGCTGGCGTGTCTAATTTGTGCAGTCAATTAAATTTTCAAGATGACATATTCCAATCTCTGCATCAGAACCTTCACCATTTCATTTGTTCTGCATATGTTAGGTCATTTTTTCTTTTCACTTTCAGATGATATATTGGTCACAGTTGCTTATAAATCATGAATTAGTTTACTAGCTATTGGTCTAGATATTGCAGCTGTTTCAGCTGCCCAGTATCATGTCGCTGCTCAATTATTGTTCATTTTGAATATCTACTTGATACAGCTCAATATGCTAACTTATATATTCCTTTTGGTGTTTTTATCTTTGACCTAATATTCATTTTCTGTTCTGGAAACAGGACAGGAGAAAAATCGTGTACTGAAAATCTTTTGCATATATTTGGGAATCTGTTACCACAACCTTCACTCGTGGAAAAGAATGAAGACCAGGTCGAATGTGGCATTTGTTATGCTCAATATCTCCCCACAGGTCCATCTTCAAGTTTCAATTTGTTGTCAGTGTTGTTGATGCTACCACTCAAAAAGCCAAACAACACATGGGCCAACAAGCTACATCAAAATTTCCAGCCATATCTAGTTCATAATCATCACGTTTTTCCTTGTTTCTAGATGATGAACTTGGTGTCAAGAGTGGAACAGAAACTGATTATACATGTGAAAATGGAAACTGCAATCGAGCATTCCACAGTGTTTGTCTTGGCGATTGGCTCCGCTCAATCACAACGACGAGGCAGTAAGTCTCCCTCTTATAATCAAACACAATTTTACGTAAATATTCATGAAAAGAAGTCGCGCGCACACACACACACATACATATATCTTAAGTTCTGTAACAAGGTAGGTTTCAGAATATAGTTCTGCATAGCATCAATTTATATTTTGTTAACCTCTGGAATCAGCCATCACACTTGGCATCTTTTACTATTTTGTAGTTACTAGTTCACCATTCTCTTACTTACTAATGTCAATGTGTATCTGCATTTTATTATAGATCATTTGATGTCCTATTTGGGAACTGCCCTTACTGCTCGGATCCTGTTGCAGTCCAAATCAGCATCAAGAAATAAATTTCATTGCACTACTGTTTTAGGAAGAATTGCTACTTAGAGAAGCTTTCATGATAAACTAAAAAATAGTTATAAGTATTTCCCTTTCTCATGAATTTTTTTTCCTACTGAATATGTTTATTCATGTAGGGAATTCTTATAGGTTAATATGACAACCTTCATTGCCTTTTCATCTTGACTGGAGAAAACAGGAGATTAAACAAGAGCCGCACCATATAAAAGAGATTAAATAAATGGAAATGTTTTAGAAATTTTCTTAGAGACTTAGAAGGTGTTTGACTGAATTTATTTTAAAAAGCTTATAAGATGTCATACCTTAAGAGCTTATAAGTTGTCAAGGTGTTCGGATAAATGAACTTATAAGCTCTTTAAAGTGTTTGATATTTTAAGCTCTTCATATGTGATAATAATGAAAACATTACTCATTTATGTGATAATAACAAAATATCGTAGGGTGATTTATGTAATTTTGTTGCAGCTTAAAAGTTGATGGATAAATAAGTTAGGTTGTAGCTACTTATTTTTTGAACAACTTATAAGATCTAAGAGCTTATTCTTACAACTTATAAGCTCTTAAAGAGCTTAATTTGTCAAACAATTTTAAGGAGCTTATAAGCTTAGCCAAACACCCCCTTAGACTATTCTAAAATAATGTTTAAACCATATGACATAGTGGCATATAAAAAAAATAAGTTTTTCCGAAATGTATTTTCTTAGTCTTTTGGTTCTTCATATTACCAAAAATATATTTATGATTTGTCAGAATCATTTGATAACATTGAACTCAACCTAGAATGGAAGTATTTAGGAATAGAAGATCAGCAATTTAGAGAACAGATATGCTATCTTTTTTCTCTTCTTATTTTTCTTCTTCCTTTTCTTTTCCCACAAATATCTAGTTGTGTTAGTGGCACAATCTGTGAAGAATCTGCATTTTGTGTTATAATTTGAAGTATAATGTTAGCTGAAGAGTACGAGTTTGGTAATGAGCAGTGAGCATGAGGTATTTCAATGAGAAGAGTAGCAGTTTGTACTTTGTAGAGAAGGGATCGCTACAAAGATTTGCTGGCATACTCTAAGAATCTATGTGGGTATAGAAGTGGAGGGGTCAGTCATTACTGGGGCCTTGGATGATCATTGAATGGTGTGTATTTGTTACTTGCGTTTGAATTTAATTTTTAACCCAAGTGGGCTCTGCTCTGCTGTGTTTCAGACCACAAGTTGTGGCATGGGGCCTCTTTTCTAAAGCCATATTCTGATATTCATATCCCTATATCATCATGAATTTTTTGAAGTAAATTAATTATTGACATTTCTGGAGAGGACATGTCTTCTCTTTTTCTTAACATTGTACTCTTGCTGCTATCTGAGAGGCAATTTTGGAACTAAGTTGCAACAATATTCCTTTCTGGTGGAAATGTGCAAAGAGGTAATGTACAAAAATGCTACAAAGTGAACATGTCATAAATGCTCACATGTAAGAAGTGCAAAAAATACTCGAAGATATGTAAAAAGTACTCATTTATGTATAATAGTGTTGTGATTTGTGATGAATAAAAATTAATTGTATATTTGATGAATAAAAAATTATAAAGATTCTATAATCAATATTAGTTGGTTAATATTGGTTGGTGGTTTATTATAAATGAAAATAAATGTTGTACCTACCTTGACACAACATCAACTACATTCATACACGATTCATTACTTCTCTTTCATTTTTAGCTCTAAGATTCAAAGTTCGTTTCATTAAAAATTGAGAAAATTGTGGTAAAAGATAGAGAGAATAGCTTGTGAGTTTGAAGAAGAAAGGAATTTCAACTTATTTCATAATTTACAATAAATGTATTTGTATTATTTTTTTTACGTGTTCTATTTAAGCTTAAGAGTGTTTTGATTACATAAACATTTGCAGAACCAAAATTTGCATATTAAAAAAAATTAAATTTAAACAATATGTAAGAAATTTTCTAGAATATATAATCATGATTGTTCTCGATAATCAACATTTTGTGCATTGTAAATTAGAAAATTCTGCTTGAAAATCAAAGATTGTGCTTGAGGTGCAATCCTTTGATTTTCAAGCGTAATTTGTCCTGGAAATTAATAAATTGTGCTTTAAAATTGAAGGATTTCGGCTGAGCGCAATCTTTGATTTTCAAGCCTAACTTGTTATTTTGTAGTGCACAAAATGTTAATGAGTTAATACACCATAATAGTCATTTTTAAATGATTTAGTAAATAATAATGATTTCAAACAAAAATATGTAAATGACTATTTTTAAATGATTTAGTAAATAATAATGATTTCAAACAAAAATATGTCAATTATAGTTATTTTCTGTAAATTTATTAATTTAATCTTAATAACCTTAATTAAATGTAAATTTTCGTAATTGCACGAAATTGAACTATTACATCACTAATGATCTTGTAATGTGGTTTTGTTATTTATTTCTTCATTCAGTTTCATATATTGTAAATTATATATGTAATTACACGAGAATGACCAAGTGACAGTTGTGCTCGTGTAATTTCATCTCCAATACCACACATGTAGTTATATCAACATAAATAAGTGACAGTCGTGCTCGTATAATTTCATCTCACAACCACACATATAATTACACGAATTTGATCAAGTGACATTCGTGCTCGTATAATTTCATCTCTACAATCACACTTGTAATTACATGTGCATGACTTGATTTTAGTCATGTAATTATTGCAGGTCATGTAATTGTGGTGGAGTATTAGAGTAAGAATGACTATTTTTTACTTTTTTTACAAGTGATTATTTTTTACTTTTATGTTTGGAGATTGACTACTTTTGGGGTCTGTCTCAATGTTAATTAGCTAGAGTAATTTTATGATTATATATTTCTTGAATATTTTTTTTACATATTTTTTTAAAATTTAATAATTTTTATATTCATTAGTATTATTAGTATTTTGTAAAGCTTCAAAAAATGGAAAAATTGTCAGCGGTGAATGACGTTTGCTCTCACATATCACATAACCAAAGTTATTCCTCAATACCAAAGTCATCACTTAATATCAACAAACCACACATTACTATATGGAGAAATTCACAACATAAACTAAACTAGTTCAACAACATATATTAAACAAGTTCATCAACATACACTAAAAAACTTTACAAAATGTGAAAATCCAACATGTAATTCTACATCTAAAAGCCTTACATTTGAATGTACTCAATCTATGGATGATGATCCACTTATTATTTTTTGTACCATCATGCATGCAAATGGACTATAACCTAAACCATCAATTTGTATGAATTGTTTCGTTGCTTTTGAAACAGTACATACTAACGACTTTTGTTGTTGTTTTTATGTTAATCAAATTCATGTTCTAATACCTCATGTAGTCGAGACATCTCCAAAATATCTCCATCAAAGGCATCACATCTGAATTTTGTGTTTCAGCTCATTTTAAACTGTCAGTACGTGGCATTGTTTAGACCAAACCCACTGTCCGATAAAGGGACTCAGTATCAGGCACGAGGAATATTTCCAGCCGATATACTTCCAATTATATTAAATCGCTCGTAATTTAAAACGAGTTCGTTATAGATTAATAAGTGACCCTAGTCGTATTCTCAAGGAAGGCTTAGCAGGGTGATTATATTCTTTGTTCGTAAAAATGGAAAGCAATTAAAAAGAGTTTGATTTGGATTTCTATAGCTACGCGAAGAAAGTAAATAAGAAAGCAATTAAAGTTTAAACTAAGAACGAAAATTAAATCTAATCTAAGAAAGTAAAGAGCTTGAAAGAAAAATGGAAAGAAATCTGGAAATTAAAAGCGATAAAAGGAATTGAAAGCATAAAACGAAACAAACGATAAAAGTGAAATAAACGAAGCAACAATTAAAGGGAAAGAAACGAACTTGAATTAAACTCGAAATACGTCTGGAAACGACAATGACAATCTGGAAATAACGGTGTTCGAATGTTGTAAACGGCTAACTCCAAAACGAAGAACGGAACGAAAAATCCTATCTAGAATGCTAAGTCTCGACCCTTGATTGCGGGATCGAGACGAACTAAAAATAATGGAAATATGCTGGAAAATTAGTCTAGGAATTCGTGCCAAAAGGAATCGGGACGAAGTATGGAGAACTGTGATATCTCGAATGAATGGCACGACGTGTCTTTTTATAGCGAGAGGAAGCTCAGCGGCCGCTGGGAGTCACCGGCCGCTGACTAGGGTTGTTACAAGTGGCGCTAGGGTTCGTTGCAATGGCCCGCGAAAAATAGGGAGTCAGCGACAGCTTAAATAGGTCAGCGGCCGCTGACTCGTGTGCCGCGGCCTGGCACGACCGCTGGCGCGCGGCTGGCGCGGGCGCTGGCTCAGCCTGGCTAGTCAGCGACCGCTGATCATGGGTCAGCGGCCGCTGACACGCTCTGTCGCGTGTCCTTCGGCACACTTCTTCGTTTTCTCGTCTTTTCTCGTTTCTTTTCCACTTTCGACGCTCGTTTAGGCCAATGATCCTGAAACATAAAATGCAACATAAATCGGGCCAAAATATCACGGAACGAGGGAAAATAATACGAATAAAGCTACGAAAAACCTAAGTTTAGACGAACAAAATGAGACTAAACAACCCCTCCACACACAAAACCTTGCTTGTCCTCAATCATAACTTAGTCTAAACTATCGCTAGGGGAAATTTCTAATCATGGTATGTGTTCTTAACAAGACTTCAAATCGTTCCAAAATTGATCTTAATATCATCACATCACGTCACGTCACATAGAGAACATAGAAGAGGTAGACCATCTAGACTAGATTATAATCGATTCGAACAACGTAATATAATGATGCACAAGATGTTATTGAGATCACATAATCGGCTAGAGCTTTTATCCATCTTAAATAGCGTATCTTTTTCTTTTCTTTTCTTTCTTTCAACATGAGGAATATTTAGGACAATATTCACCGGGTGAGTACTCTGAATGATCGAGTTTTTCCGGTGTGGTTTTCCATACCCATCTCTTTTATAAATTTGAATTTTTGATTTAAGAGAGCGGGGTAGAATCCTTTTTGTATTCCTATATTTTAAGAACTTTAAGAAAATTACTTAAAACGATGTCAAGTTATATGGTCATTGTCGCGATGTGTGAACAATTAGGGGTTCCCTAATGTATCCTCACGCGGTTTTCCGTGCTCATGGTTCCCATAGGAGCAGAGACCTCTTGACAAAGTTCATTTAATAAAACATGGATACGCAACAAGTGGTTGTAAACAACTAGCCAATTGAATCAATCAATTTATATCATCATGCATCACTATTTTAATCATTCTACTAAGATCCACAATCCGGTCCTAATGTTCTGCAACTTCTTAGATTCAAATCAACTCCTAATCAATTAAGCAATTCAAATCATGTCTCATCTCAAACATAAGTCATGCTTCGATTTACTCGCGATATATAAAGACCAAGTAGCTCAAAAAACAATCAAAACTTCACATGCTCACAAGACACGAAGATAAAATGATGAATGCACGCATAAGAAGACACCCCTCCCCCTCCTACAAAAATAGAGCAATGCCCTCATTGCGGAAAGTAAAGATCTAAAAAGTAGGGATAGAGAAACGTCCCTGAAATGCGGCATTCGGGACAACAAACCTGAAGAAAACCTGCAAACATAAACTAAGAGACAAAGGGAAAAAAGAAGAAAGGTTAGCCGAAAACACACTCACACGAAAAGGAAAGGAAAACAATAAATGTACCTCAACAGTGATACAAAAGCTCACTGTTGGTCGGGAGGAGTATAGGAGGGTGCACCGCCAAGGGTCCAAGAGGACCATTGTTGTTGCTTCTCCCGGAGTAGTCGGGTTTGCTCCTCCATCGCCCGGTTCTGAGCCTCCCACTGCTGTTGATGTGTGTCGAGGCAAGTATGGAGGCCGCGGATATCAGATCGCATCTCGCGTATCTCCGTGGTGATCTCGGAAGTGAACTGCTCCCATTGAGCATTCCATTGAGGTTGAGTGCCCCATTGTCACGACCGTCCTTCGCTAAGGATAGCGAAGTCGGGGAAAACGTGACTAAAGGAGGG
>JAPKLX010000166.1:37311-48949 GCA_026898415.1 Leonotis leonurus | reverse complement strand
AAATAAAATCAATCATTCCCAAGTTCAAAATGCGAAAATACTACTACTACGATGAGTTGGAGGTGCAAGGCTAGAGGGGTAGCAAGATGTAGAATGGAGGCATGGGCCCGCTTCCGCCTTTGAATTGATTGGAGGGTCTCGAATATGAAAGAGGACGGACAGATCTTCGTCTTCTTGATAGCACAATGGAGTAGGAAGCACTCCACTGTGTTCACTTTGTTGGCTTGTTCATTGCCCGAGATGGAGTAGGCAATGAACTTGTGGAGAACGCCGATCTCGGGGTCCCGAAGAAAGCCACTGGACATTCCTCCCGATGCCCAATTATGAAAAACTGTAAGCTCAAACCAAGCTAAATTCGGATTAAATTCCGGGGGCACCCGATGGAGCCTTGAGGTAGGAAATCCAAAGATGGATTTCATCATGGAAGTGGTAATAGTATGAGCAATACCTCGATAACGGAATTTAAACGATTTAAAATCAGCAGCAACATCGAAAGTAGTGAGAAATTCAAGTCCGAGCTCCCTATAGCCATCAATTTCTAGTCTAGCATATTTGTCTAAACCAATGTTCTTCAAATAACGAGTTAACTTAGAGGCAATGCCTAAGCTAGACATAAGATCCCAATCTAAGGTGCGTGGAAGTGTGAGATCAAGAGAAATAAAACGAGTATAGAGTGTACCCTCTTGATTGGTATAAATTGGGAACGGGGCACCGAAAGTTGGAATGTGGTCACGAACGAGATGAAATTCCTCGTCGCCGTCTCCTTGGTGGCTAGATTGCCCCACTTCACTAGTCTTGGACCTTTTTCTCCCCATTGGACTTTTAACAAACACTTGGTGTGCAAAAGTAGAGATGGAATGAGGGTTTGGGGTTTGGGTTGAATTGGTGGATGAATTGAAAATTTGATCGGATAGAGTGCTAGAGGATGGAAAAGTAGTGGTGATTTCAAAGAATTGGATCAAATTATGAAGTATGGAAGGAGTAATTGGAGAAGTAAGATTGAGAAAGATTAGGGTTTGGGGAAATTGGGGATGAAGAATGGGGAAAAAGTGGGAGAAATAAGGAGAGAGAAGGTAAAAATAGGTGAGATTCGGCCAACTCAGCGGCCGCTGCCAAGTCAGCGGTCGCTGAGTGTACTTACGTAAATTGTTGGAGGAGCGCTGGGGGAATTTACGAGACATAGGTCAGCGGCCGCTGACTCGGTGTGGCTCGCGGCCTATGGCGCTGGCGCGGGGCGCTGGCGCGGAGATGGTGCGCGAGGTCAGCGGCCGCTGAGTGTGCCGCGGTCGCTGACCTTGCCCTCGTCAAATCCGTCCTATTTTCTTCCGCGAATTGCATTCAACTCGGTTTTCTCCCAACTCGAGGGTACCTACGAACATAGAAAAACACCAAAAATAAATAAGAGACTCAAAATCAAATAAAATAAAATAAAAAATAAAAATGAAAAACGGGAAAAACGAGCATGGGTTGCCTCCCACGAAGCGGTTTATTTTACGTCGTTAGCTCGACGAGACCGTTCAATTAACCGGGAGCGTAAGAATTGGGGTTTGACTCCATAACTTCGGGCATGGAATCATTCTCGATGTAAGATCTCACCCGATGCCAATTTATTTTGAATGGCGGGTTCTCCATCTTTAAATGGGGTATGTCACCCTTTGATGGTGGGATTTTCCGGAGAATGAGCCACCCTCTCTTAGGGGGTTTGATCTTATCGGGAGGCGTTACGGATTTGATGATTGGACGCATGAGGGCTCCCGCATAAGTGGGTGAATGAGCGTGACAAGGTGCGGTGTTTGGATGCCTCGGTTTCGGTGTAGGATGTTTATTTGGACGAATCTTAGTGTCTTGTACTCCTTCAACTACCTTCACACGATCGGTCTCTTTATGTTTGGCCTTGTTGATATCTTGGGTGACTTCCTTTATCTCACTAAAATCCTGTAATGTAGATTCCTCAAACAATGGATTAGTGAATTTGATAGAACATTCATCGATTAAGTCAACCGAGGTCGTGGGGTGGTCATGTTGTGTGGAGAATGATACTTCCTCCTCAAGGACGGACATTGTAATGGTACCATTCTTGACATCTATGATGGAATTCGTGGTAGCCATAAAAGGTCGTCCAAGGAGTAGTGTATGCTCGACTCCATTCTCATGCACATCCCCTATCTCAAGAACAACAAAATCAATGGGAACGATTAATGGACCAATTTGAACAAGCACATCTTCAATTATCCCTTTAGGATGACGAATCGATCTATCTGCTAATTGTAAACTCATGCTAGTAGGTTTTAAATTTCCTAGACCAAGTTGTTTATAAATAGAATACAGCATAAGATTGATTCCCGCTCCTAAATCTAACATGCCAGAAGCTACCATACCGTTACCTAACATGATATCAATAACGAAGCTACCTGGATCGTGTCGTTTAGGAGGTAAAGACTTTTGCATGATTGTGCTTGCTACCGTGGAAATAGTCACCAACTCTTGATCGTCGAGTTTCTTCTTCTTTGAAATCAGCTCCTTGAAGAATTTGACATAAGATGGAATATTCTTGTTCGCTTTGAGGAGTGGAACATTCACTGTTACTTTGGATAGCATCTTGTAAAGATCCGCAAACTGCTGCTCGCTTTTGACATCCTTTAGTCTGCTAGGATAAGGAATAGGCGGAACGTATGGATCGACCGCCTTATGGAGCTCCTCGTAGGAGTGCTCTTTTTCCACTTCGGGTGGTAATTTGTCCATCGTGTCGATCTTATAACAAGATCTCATATCCATCTTCTTATCCACCACCTTACCATCCCTTAGAACAGACACGGCTTGCACTTGATGGGGTTGTTGGCCATGGGCAGGAATTTTGCCCGTTTGTTGGCCTTGCTGCAATTGATTGACAGCCCCAAAAATCTGCCCTATAGCCGTCTCGAGGCGTTTAATGGTGGAATCTTGAGCCTCTCAAACCTTCTTGCTCTCTTGTTTGAACGCGGCAAAGCTATCCTCAATTGATGATTTTTTAGGTGGAGCAGGTGGATATTGCGGCATCGGTGTGGGATAGAATTGTTGTTGCGGTAGTGGATGGAACTGTTGTTGTGGCGGTGGAGGATAATATGACTGCTGCTGACATTGATATTGAGGTTGAAAGTTCGGATTTGGAGGGCGTCAGTTTTGGAAATTCTAGCCTCCTTGAGCTTGCGGCTTCCACCCAGTATTTGGATTTCTCCAATTATTTTGTTGAGGGGGAGGTTGCGGTGTGAATTCCTGAGCGGCATAGACCTCTGCTTTGCCCTCGGTTGTCATCTCTCCCATGTGTTGACAAACGTCCACCGTGTGGCCAAAATCGCCACAAATACCGCATGGCTCAGGTGCAACTTACGGAATGGATGGTGATGGGGGTCGGTTCATCTTCAATTCTTGCAACTCCCTCATCATGTCCGCCATTTGTTTCTTAAGATCGGGACTTGTAGTAACTGCACTGGCCTCCATACATCTTGGTCGTGTGGATTTCTGATGCGAACTCGCAGCTAGGGTTTCGAAGATCTCGTTCATCTCCTCCGCCGTCTTGACTGCAATATTTCCTCCCGCCGAACTGTCCACCATGAATTGAGTAGTTTGGAGCAAACCATCATAGAAAAATTGACAGAGCATCTCCGGTGCCATTTGATGGTGAGGACACTGTTGAAGTAGCTCTTGAAATCTCTCCCACGCCTCATGAAATGGCTCGTCGTGTGCTTGTGCGAAATTCATTATTTTAGTACGCACCGCTTGAGTTTTGTGATGCGGATAGTACTTCAACATGAATTTTTCACAAGTCGATCCCCAAGTAGTGAGTGTTCCGGATGGAAGGGATAAGAACCAAGATTTGGCCCTATCCTTCAATGTGTAAGGGAAACACTTCAACTTGAGTTGATCCTCCGTCAGAGAGTGAAGCGGGAAAGTCTGCACCACCGTGCAATATTCTCGGATGAACGTCAAAGCGTCTTCACTCGGGAGCCCATGGTACGTCGGAAGTAATGATTGATGGTGTGGCTTTAACTCATAGTTTCGGACTGCGGTGTCGAGAACGATGGCTGACGTAGAAGTCATCCTGAACTTGGGCCTCGTGAAATCGCCCATATAACGCGGCCTCTCGTCCGCTCTCTCATTGGCCATCTCTTCGAATAAACGCGAAAGCGAAGATTCTTCAATGTGCTCAATGTCTTCTTCTACGGATGCTAAAATAACACGTTTTCCGATTTATGTTATCAATGAAGGGCGTCAATGGCTTTCTAGCACTGCGGCGACCTTGCATAAACAACACTCGACAAAAACGGTTACGCGTACCACAATATAGAAGAAGAAAGTAAACATAGTAAATAAAATAAAAGGAAAAAGAACAATGAATTAAATCGTCTAAAGTCTTCCCCGGCAACGGCGCCAAAATTTGTTTCAACTTATTTTAAACTGCGGTGTCAGTACGTGGCATTGTTTACACCAGACCCACTGTCCGATAAAGGGACTCAGTATCGGGCACGAGGAATATTTTCAGCTGATATACTTCCAATTATATTTAATCGCTCGAAATTTAAAACGAGTTCGTTATAGATTAATAAGTGACCCTAGTCGTATTCTCAAGGAAGGCTTAGCAGGGTGATTATATTCTTTGTTCGTAAAAACGGAAAGCAATTAAAAAGAGTTTTATTTGGATTTCTATAGCTAGGCGAAGAAAGTAAATAAGAAAGCAATTAAAGTTTAAACTAAGAACGAAAATTAAATCTAATCTAAGAAAGTAAAGAGCTTGAAAGAAAAACGGAAAGAAATCTGGAAATTAAAAGCGATAAAAGGAATTGAAAGCATAAAACGAAACAAACGATAAAAGTGAAATAAATGAAGCAACAATTAAAGGGAAAGAAACGAACTTGAATTAAACTCGAAATACGTCTGGAAACGACAATGACAATCTGGAAATAACGGTGTTCGAATGTTGTAAACGGCTAACTCCAAAACGAAGAACGGAACGAAAAATCCTATCTAGAATGCTAGGTCTCGACCCTTGATTGCAGGATCGAGACGAACTAAAAATAATGGAAATATGCTGGAAAATTAGTCTAGGAATTCGTGCCAAAAGGAATCGGGATGAAGTATGGAGAACTGTGATATCTCGAATGAATGGCACGACGTGTCTTTTTATAGCGAGAGGAAGCTCAGCGGCCGCTGGGAGTCACCGGCCGCTGACTAGGGTTGTTCCGAGTGGCGCTAGGGTTCGTTGCAACGGCCCGCGAAAAATAGGGAGTCAGCGACCGCTTAGATAGGTCAGCGGCCTCTGACTCGTGTGCCGCGGCCTGGCACGGCCGTTGGCGCGCGGCTGGCGTGGGCGCTGGCTCAGCCTGGCTAGTCAGCGACCGCTGATCATGGGTCAGCGGCCGCTGACACGCTCTGTCGCGTGTCCTTCGGCACACTTCTTCGTTTTCTCGTCTTTTCTTGTTTCTTTTCCACTTTCGACGCTCGTTTAGGCCAATAATCCTGAAACATAAAATGCAACATAAATCGGGCCAAAATATCACGAAACGAGGGAAAATAATACGAATAAAGCTACGAAAAACCTAAGTTTAGACGAATAAAATGAGACTAAACACTTTGTTTTTTTGTAAATCCTTCTTCCCGTGAATATACTTTGGATCGTACAACTCCATACTTCATGCACGTAGATCGATCTTCACTATCACAAAGTGTGTGCCAATAAATCAGAATGATAACCTAATATTTATATTACTGTATTATCAATAATCGAATATAAAAATAATAAACAATCAATAATAATATTAATTTTAAATGTACATGAATAGATTCTAACCATATGGATTGTGGTTTATTGTAGTTGCTTCAAAAGTAAGAATCGCTATTAGGTACCCATGAACTAATTAAACTTTGAAGCTCATTCATTAACTTTGTTGAGGGAACTGTTCGCCCCGCACTGTAAGACTCAACAACTTTAGAGGGGCTTGAATGATGAGGGCGTGCAACACGATATTGAGGAGGGAATTGTTCACCCTGGGTCAATCCATTAACTTGAGCCACAAACGGTACACAAAGTGGATCCTCTCAAATTAATGACCTCCAATACTTGAACTTTGTCTTTGTATCGTCAACTAAGTTGTATAACATAAATTCCTACAAATATTTGAAAATATGTTATAATAATTATAAAAATAATATAGTAATTTAATTTAAATACAATATTATACTATATGTTTACCTCTTGTTCAAATATCTCATGTGAGATCTCAAAACCTCTTTCGAAATTAAGCTTATCTGAAAACATTGATCTCAAACATCTCAGGTATCTTGTACCCTGATATCTCTCAGTTGTGTTGCCCAAAGAATGAATCAACTCCGAACCCAATACCAGCAAAGCTCGTAAGGGACTGTGAAAATGATACATTGGCTTGTTCCAAGTCTTCCTCACATAATGATCAACCATCTTTGAATGAGTATGCTCCCCATGGAAACGTATGTCAATCATCAAGATCGTCTATCAATATCCACAACCACTCATGCACAAACTTACTTGTGTCCAAACCTAACACAACTATGTAAGCTACTAGCACGTGGGCGACTCGCAAGTATATTGACTGTTCAACCTAATACGTGTGTTTAGTTCTCGCAATTAAACGAGGCCTATAATATGTAGTAAGTTGACCCTAGTCATATCTCAAGGAAGGCTTAGTGGGACTTCCTAATTCAAGTGCTACAGATTAAACATTTAAAAGTCTTAAACATTCTATCAAGATGCAAATGTGTAGGTAACTAAAAGCTAAAACAAATAAGTAAACTAATTAACGGGGGTCTGGAATAATGGATCTAATATGTGAACATCTACCTCAATCATCTCATTCCACGACTACTCATGCATTCATTTACTGATCTAGAATTCTCAAAAGCGATCTAATTATTAACTTTTGCATTCACAATTAGATCGTGACTTCGACTCTCGTATTAAAGCCACACAATTAAGAATTAAAGATAACAAATAAATACTCGATTAATACGTTTCTGATTACAACCAAAATTGATTGGACTTTGGTCCGACACAAGGATTATCTCTCGATATCACCCTACATCTAATGAATTGCAACAGTGATCAAGCGAATAAATTTAAGTAGCATAATCCAATCAACAAGCATGACCAACAAATAACATAAACAATCGATTAATAAATCCACAAACTAGTAGAGATTCAACTACCCTATCCAATCACATAATCATCAATAAGAAATCTACATACGATAGCTACTAATGATTACAATACGTGGATGGGGCAATTGATCTATACCTTAATCCTTCTTCCCCAAAGTGAAACTATAATATAGAGTGTTTCCCAAGAGAGTTCTAAGACTAATAGGTTCGAGTTCTATTCTAATATTTGAGAGAGCCTTTTCCAAATGGCCTGATTTGTCTTTCTGTCGAAAACTGCCACCTAGCGAAGCGGTCGCTAACTTCTTGACTCTGCCGCACAAAATCTGCAGGCCTAGCGGTCGCTGGCCTGTAGCCTCTGAAATTCTGAATTTTGCATACGAGCGACCCCTGGGGACCCAGCGTCCGCTGGCCCCCAGACTCGCTTCCTTCATGTGATTTCTCCTCCCGTGTACTCGTCGGCTCGTTCCACTTTGCTTGGCATTGCATTCACGGTATTCTCGGCACCAATTTAGCTCCTATCCTTCCTTCATTTCACTATCCTACACTAAAAACAACAAAAGAAACCGGAGTAATACAAAATAAAAAAACGCGAAAACAAAACAAATTAAAGCCTAGACATGACGAAACATCAACTAAAAACACACCAAAAACATGATAAATAACTCCCCCAATCATTTGCTTGTTGTAAAGCAAAATCCAATCACAAAGTATCAATTCATATCAAAAATCAACATGCAAGCTCAACCACCATACATACCTTCATTACAAGACTTAGACTAGACTCAACTCTTAATCGTATTCAGTCACTCAATCAAGACGTAGTGTTTCCCGTTACTAAGTTCATCAACATGCAAACGATCATGGTATACGCACATCTCACATCTCCCTATCATTCACATATCTAGTTCCCTAAACTTTTAAGCAAAACGACCAGGTCCGCATAAGGGTATAGGCATCAGGTATAAACATCAGTGGATCACATTGAGGGCCCTGATGTGGTTTTCCATACTCATTATCTAAAATAACCGGAGTAGAACCCACGAACTTGACTCATCTTACTCATTTACGCCCTTCTAGCGTTTATTACTTTTTTTTTAAAGAGTTAACACTCTTTATTCCTCTTTTTTAGAATTTAAGGGAGACCGAACACATAAACTCTAGGGAGTAGCCACTCATAATCCGAATCATGATCGATATACACTCTAACTAACAAAGCAACATGCCCCACTTAAACATCTTAACCACACAACCTAGTTCAATCAAGAACCGAAACTAATCTAAGTCTACCACCATTCATATCACATATGAGGCTCACATGCTAACAATCAATACTCATCAACACAAAGTGATCAAATAAGCAAGTTAACGTAAAAATGCTCAAGATGGGGAAGTAGAATACTAAAAGACTCAATAAAAGCAATAAAAACATGCAAGAAATCTACTAACCCCCCACACTTCAATCCTACTACGCCCTCGTAGTAAGTAGTTAAAGAGAGGAGAGAAAAAAGACTTCCCTTACGACAAAGAAGCCGACAACAAGCTCAAGAATCAACTGACTCCCAAGTTTGGTACCTGCGCACAAAACAAAGCACAAACAAGCATAAAACCGAACAGAATAAATAAAATAAAAATAAAAATAAAACAGAAAAGAAAATAAAAAGAAAAAGACACTAGTACGCCGGATCTTGTGGATCCTGATAGTCGGATGCTGGAGGAGGTTGGGGATGGAGTTCCGTCCATCGAGCCCACTGTTCCTCCAATGAGGTGACACGGGTGTCCATGGATTGGACTCAATTATCGATGGAGCTGAGTACGGTGTTCTGGGTATCCAACCGCGCGAAGAGATTAGTTTGGAAAGTGTTGAATTTCATGCTTGTGAGATACCGAGAGCCATATCCACTGCTTGAGCCGGTAGCAAAACCGCCTTGATCATATGCACCTTGATACCCACCGAGGTGCCCTCCAGATTGATCACCCTCGTATACTGGCTCCTCCATCTCGGTATCAGCACCGGTAGGAGCCTCATCAGTGGTCGGGGCGGCCTCAGTGGATGTGCCAGCTCCTCCAACTCTCTTAAGTGCCGCCTCACGCTCACGGAAACGGCGGACACACTCTCTTTGTACGTAAGGAACAAAAGAGGTCTCTGAAGCTGCTAGGAGGCCACTCTTCTTCAGAGTGTCGGCGCTCAGGCGGATGCTCTCCACACGATCATAGGAGGTAGGTACCTGCAATCCAAAGTGCACAGCCAAACGATACGAAATATTGGCCAATGCAGGGTGAGTTTTCTTTCTATACTTAATGCCCTCAATTTGGGTCCAGATGCAGAATGTTATACACAGCTTCTGACCTTTCATGGCAGCAGATAGAAGAAGGCACTCGTTGGTATTAACTTTATTCGCTTGCTCTTTTCCTGATACATTATAAGCAATGAAATTATGTAGTAAGGAAAGGGCATCATCCTTAATGTAGCCACTAGGGGTGCCACTCGGGTTCCAATTATAGAGCCCGTTCAGTTCATACCAAGCAGCTACAGAATTAAACCCTTTAGGGGTTCTTGTAGCTTCTCCCCTCGTAGAGGAAAAACCAAACACAGTATGCTTAACATATCGATTAACAGTAAAATTAGAGCCTAGAAGCCTACACTTAAAAGAGTTATGATCATTATACATGTTGGGTCCCGGGAGAGCAGGTGTGGTGTATGGGGGGGGGGAATACACCACAATCCAACTTTTTGCGTTTGGCTGTTTGAACAGCAGGTTGAGAATCAGCTCGCTGTTGATACCAGAACAGCTCGCTGTTAATAGCAGTCGATCTCCTCTGTTGTAGAGAGAGTTCTAGCTGCTCAAGAAAGTTCTCAACACAGAGCGTGAGTAATCTGTTAAGGAGCAGATAGACTGGCAGCTAGCTGGAGCGTACCAGACGATCTGTCCAAACACAGATCGTGTGCGGAAGCTGTGTGTATGTTGGTTGCTCTTACACTTAGATAATATATTTTGTTTATACCGAGTGTTCTTTATGAGGTTGATTCAAATGCACAGCTCGCTGTTGGTAACAGCTCGCTGGTGAAGTGATAAACAAAGAATCAAACTAATGCAATGCAAAATATAAAGGAACACACAATATTTAACGTGGTTCGGGAAACCCCCTACGTCCACGATCGATCAAAGCTAGATCGATGAATCCCTTAACCTTGGATCCCTCGCTTATTTATCCTCGTTGAGTACGAGCCAAAACTCGCTTATTTATCCTCGTTGAGTACGAGATTACAACTCTCTTGTTTAAACTCGTCGAGTACGAGATCTGGGTTCGGTTTTATAATCGTTCTTCCTCCGAGCTTTTGGCTATGGAGGAAACTAGAACTATGGGCTTTGTAGGCTCAAAACTTAATGTAAGTTCTAGCGGGTTTATCTTCAGAATAATGGTGATCTCTCTCTAATTTACAACACTCAAGGATGTATATGATCTATATCTAGTGTTGAATAAATCAATGGAAAACTGGAGAGAATCTTGTAGCGTTGTAGCTTTTTTTGGGCAATATCATGAACTCTCGAACACCATTTCTGAAGAAGGCTTGAAGTATTTATAGGCCTATTTGAATTATAGCCGTTGGAAGTCTTTGCAGCTTTTGCAGTAAGCATTAAATGCTCTTTTGACCGTTGACTGCTGACTGTACTTCTAGCCGTTGGAGTTTGTCCTACGTGGATGTTGACGTGGCATAGGACAGGTAGGCTTATCAATTTAGGTAGATTATAGCTTCCTCCACTTTTGAGTTGTAATGACCAGATTGTTTTTGAACCAAAACAATCTGCTGCTTGTGATACCAGCGGGCTGATGTAATAGCCAGGAATGAGCTGCTCATCGTTTTGGAACGACGATCGATCTGATGAAGGTATTGAGCAGCGGGCTGTCGTAGTCCTTTAGTAACGAGCTGCTCATCCATTTGTAATGGATAAAGAACGATCTGATGTAAGTTTCAAGCAGCGGGCTGACTTTGAAAGACAAGCTGCTTAAACACTTGAAGAGTATAACTTATCAAAAGCTAGTTCTAGTCTAGAGAGTCAGATCGTTATAAGTCAGCTTGAAACTTCAAGCTGCTTTTACATTTGTGATCTGATAAAGAATAAACTAGAGGAAACCAAAAACAAGTAAGATGACAGCGAGCTGCTACATATGAGGGGCAGATCGTTATTTATTCCAAAAACGATCTGCTCACTATATGAGGAGCTGGCTGCCTTACATTGAGGAAACACTTGTTATTCTAGCAATCATTGTGTCCAGGATATCTTTTACAAGAATAAGACAGATCGTTATTTATACATTAAAAACGATCTGCTTCTATTACACTTAAGATATTCCTTAATAGATGACAATGACTACCTGGTTTCCAAAACATCAAAGTGTTGATTCTTTTAAATGAAGATTTAATATTATGCATATTTAATATGGTTTCGCATCATCAAAACATATAAAT
>JAPKLX010000166.1:0-37301 GCA_026898415.1 Leonotis leonurus | reverse complement strand
ACATATAAATAATGATTTCCACAATCATCAAAAAGGTTCCCAACAATACAGTTTAAAAGTAGATAACATTTCTTTTGATAAATCAACATAACCCTCTAAGTAACCGCTATCAGCAAGTTTCAACAAGCCTAAAGTTTTTAAATATGCACGGAGTTGAGAACGCACATGTAATCGACCAAACAAGTCCCAATCAAAATGATGGCCATAATTAAATGGTAAATCACCTAAGCGTAAATAAATTTGACCTTCATCGTGTTCATACACCGGAAACTTGCATTTATGGAAAAATTGTTGAATATTCTCCCAGGGAGCTTTGAGATGCACCTCCTCCTCCTCTTCAGGAGCGTGGTATTCGATCCTCCGTTTGGTGTTCTTAGGCATTATGAGTTTGTAAAAAAAATGTAGAGAAGTAGAGTTATGGAGGAAATATGGAAGAAATTGGAAGGGAATTAGAAGGGATGGAGAATTTGGGGATTTAAGATTGGGTAGACGAAATGATGAAGTTTATGGATAAAAGTGTTTAGAATTATATGGGTAGGAAAAATTTGAAGGAAGATGAAATTTTGAGAAAAGATGGAGGATTTAAGAGATTTGATGTTAGGGTTTTCACAAAAAGGAAGGAGGAAATAAGGAGGATGGTTTAAAAGTGGGAGAAGAAGGGAGAAAATGGTTAATTTCGCGATGATTGTTCAGGGCCAGCAGCCGCTGGCTATGACTCTTTGTCCTCCAAACTTCTGTAACGCGAGTGCTGGCAAGCCAGCGCCAGCTGGCTCCAACTCTCCGTCCCGCTGGTTCTGCTACCCAACAAGCGCTGGCTCCACGTTCTCTCCATCCTTTTCCTATCCCGACCTTGTTTCCGACCTTCATTCTTCGACATCTCCCTACAACTTGACAAAATACTTGATTAGAACTCTCTTTAGGAACTTAAATAGAAATAAAAACACTAACTTAAAGCATCAACAACAAACTAGAAATATAAACTAAATATCAAACGTGGGTGGCCTCCCATGAAGCGCTCATTTAATGTCTTGAGCTCGACACCTTCATCATCGTCAATTACTTGGCCTGGTTAGGAAGCTTGTCCTGCCTATTACTTTGCACGAACTCTCCCACAGTCTCGGCCAACTGACTAACTTGAGTTTTAATTCTCCTCATTGAAGCTTCTACAGTTTCGAACCTTTTGTTATTTGCCTCAATAACTCTATTGAGAGTTTCCTCGATCGGAGCCTTCGGAAAGGCCTGAGGTGGTTGTTGTTGTGGTGGCGCAAACTGTTGGAAACTTTGTTGAGGTGACATATGTTGCCTTCGTGGTGCTTGTGATCTCCACGAGAAGTTGGGGTGATACCGGTAGCCAGGATTGTATGTGTTCGAGTAAGGATCGAACTTTGGTCGTGGTTGAAAACCTTAAAGAGCATTCACCTGCTCCTCATATTCCACACTAGAATCAACTGCACGTGCACACAGGTTTGCACCGTGCCCAAACTCTCCGCAAATCCCACACGTCTCTTTCACAAGAGTCTTCTTTGGTTGCTCATCTACAGTCCGGGTAGCCTGAACTTGTCTAGTGAGCTCTGCCAGCTGTCTCACCATATCATTGCTAGAAGTAGCCTCATTCACCTTCTTCTTGTTGTCTCTAGAGCTTCTTTGCTGAGAATTCCCTGCCATGTTCTCGAATATCTCAGTCAGCTCCTCCGCAGTTCTGTTCCCAAAATCACCTTCGGCTGCATTATCCACTATATATTGGAAGTTTTGGTGGAGGCTCTCGTAGAAGAATTGATTGAGCAGCTTCGGAGAAAGGTTGTGATGGGGACACTGCATCTGGAGGCCTTTAAATCTTTCCCATGCCTCGTGAAGGGGCTCTCCTTCCATATGAGTGAAAGTCACCAGTTGTGATCTTACTTCTTGTGTCTTCTGATTTGGGTACCACTTGGACATAAATTTCTCAGAAACTTGATTCCAATTATGCAGCGAATTGGGTGCTAATGACATGAACCAAGTCTTGGCTCTATCCTTCAGTGTGTAGGGAAAACAACGCATCTTCAGCTGATATTCGGTCAAACCTTGAAGAGGGAAGGTTTGAATAGTAACATAGAACTCCCTCATGAAGTTCAATGCATCTTCCGTCGGCATGCCATAGAAGGAATGAAACTAGCTGAAGTGAATGTTTTTCAGCTCGTAATTCCGAGCTGCTTGCCCCAGCACAATGGGTGATGCCACGGCTCCGATCACGGGTCTAGCTAGCTCTCGCATCTGCCTTGCTGCCATAATTGTCCTTGAGCTTGTATCACTGCAGTCGGTGTTTGATTCCTCCGAATAATGTGACTGATATGATATCCCAAATCGAGGAGATATCCGTTCTCGTTACCCTCGTCCAGGTTGACAACTTGGAACTCCCACCTGCGGTGTACATTATCCAACACTGGTGTCAATCTTCTATTCAAGCTTCGGCGACCGTGCATACACAACCTATCACCACAGTAGATACGTCATACGCAATTTGCGGGAGGTAGAATTCTTAAAGTACAAAAAAAAAGAACCATTACAAACAAGCACTACACATCAAGAGGAAATACGAAACAATAGAAAACGAAACAATAGAACACGAATCAACAAGAAGAAAATCAAAAGTACATAGAGGCATAAACACATAAAATAAATAAACACAACACACAACAATAATAGCACCTAAACTGAGAACGCCTAAAGCCCTCCCCGGTAACGGCGCCAAAATTTGTTCAACCTAATACGTGTGTTTAGTTCTCGCCATTAAACGAGGTCTATAATACGTAGTAAGCTGACCCTAGTCGTATCTCAAGGAAGGTTTAGCAGAGCTTCCTAATTCAAGTGCTACAGATTAAACATTTAAAAGTCCTAAACATTCTATCAAGATGCAAACGTGTAGGTAACTAAAAGCTAAAACAGATATGTAAACTAATTAACGGGGATCCGAAATAAAGGCTCTAGTATGTGAACATCTACCTCAATCATATCATGCCACGACTACTCATGCATTCATTTACTGATTTAGAATTCTCAAAACTTATCTAATTCTTAACTTTCGCATTCATAATTAGATCATGACTTTGACTCTCGTATTAAAGCCACACAATTAAGAATTAAAGATAACAAATGAATACTCGATTAATACGTTTCGATTACAACCGAAATTGATTGGACTTGGATCCGACAAAAAGATTATCTCTCGATCTCCCCTTACGTATAATGAATTGCAACGGTGATCAAGCGATAGAATTGAAGTAGAATAATCCAATCAACAAGCATGAGCAACAAATAACATAAACAATCGATTAATAAATCGACAAACTAGTGGAGATTCAACTACCTTATCCAATCATATAATAATCAATATGAAATCGACATACGATACCTATTAACGATTACACTATGTGGATGGGGCAATTGATCTCCACCTTAATCCTTCTTCCCTAAAGTGAAACTACAATATAGAGTGCTTCCCAATAGAGTTCTAAGACTAATAGGTTCAAGTTCTATTCTAATATCTGAGAGAGCCTTTTCCAAATGACCCGATTTGTCTTTAAAAACACATCGAAAACTGCCATCCAACGATCACTGAGTAGCCAGCGGTCGCTGACTTCTTGAATCTGCCACACAAAATCTGCAGGCCCAGCGGCCACTGGCTTCCCAACAGTCGCTGACTTGTAGCCTCTGAAATTCTGAATTCTGCATACAAGCGAGCGATGGGGACCTAGCGCCCACTGCCCCCCATGCTCACTTCCTTCATGTGATTTCTCCTCCCGTGTACTCGTCGGCTCATTCCGCTTTGCTCGGTATTGCATTCACGGTATTCTCGACACCAATTCAACTCCTATCCTTCTTTCATTTCACCATGCTACACCAAACACGACAACAAAATAATCCGACGTAATATGAAATAAAAAGACACGAAAACAAAACAAACTAAAGTTTAGACATGACGAAACATCAACTAAAAACACTCCAAAAAATGATAAACATTGACCCATCGGGGATCAGAAATAGTGTTTTTCGTGTCTACAAAATGATCTAGCAACTCTTTTCCAATAGGTTGCACATCGTTACAAAATCTTTGGTATACATCAATGCCACTCGCATTGTGAAGCACTGTTGTGTCAAAATCAGTAGGACCAAAATCTTTGGTATAAGCACTATTGTTTTAAACACTAAATTCACCACAAGGAAATTAGTGTACGACAATAATTAAAAGAGAAACAGTTTTAAAAAATTATGTTGCTATAAGTATTAAAATTGTTGTCTATTATATAATTGTTGTCTTTAAGTGGAAAAAAAAAGCTCATAAGTAACTATTTTCCTCGAGTGTTAGTCGTAAGTGTGTCGTTATTTTTATATTCTATAACGGTTTTTATAGTCGTTGTCAAAACTCAAAAGACCGTTGTTGTAACTCAACACTTTTATGATTGTTAATTAATATGAGACATTATATTTTTACTTTTTAACAAAAATTTACTTATATAAATATGATGTCATGTATAGTATATTATTTTTTTTTGAAATCATGTATACAGTTATATTAATAAATTATATTTTGTTAAAATTAAAAGGACTATAAAATTAAATTACAAATTTCTATCTCTAAATTATAACTAATTAAAATCAAATATCTTCTTTTTTTTCTTTGCAAGATTTGAGCTATAAAAAGGGTGGTGTATTATTTATTTGAAAAATAAACTAAAATAAATTAGTGTATTAGTTATTTGAAAAATAAAATGAAAATGCAGTCAGAGAGGATCAAACCGTGTATCATCACACACATAAATTCCAAGCTTTGCAAACTGGACTAAAACAAGTACTTGTAGTTATTTTGAAAATGTTATATAATACCTAACTAATGATATGTATTTCTTCCCCAAATGACTTAAGCGTCATTCACAATATCATAAACATACTTTCTTCGGACGAGATCTAATTTCATTCGCGAACAGATCAAGCGTAACTCCAACTACTTTTACTTTTTTTATACACTTTACACATTTCAAATACATCTCAAGTTCAAATCAGGTTAGTTCAAATAATTCGTTGTTCACTTTTATTTGAATTTTTGATAATCCCTTGCAAATATTTGAGTTAAGATTTCGAATGGAGATTTCCCTTCGTTTATTTCATTTTATAATTTGGGGATATTGAAGTTCTTCCAATGCCATTATGCATGCTCTATTGTTACTGCACTATAACTCGTGAAAGTAGACAACAATGCTTAAAAGTAAGCATCGATGAATGTGTCTTCGGGCATGAGCGTGACCTTTATGTAAACTTTAAAGATGTTGAGCCTTTTTTCTGTTTACGGGAGATCTCATACACATGCATTGCTATCTATATATGGTAAGCTTACATAGATATATAATTGAAATTTATTTTCTTTTTTAGTAGTGTATACAATTATTGATGAAAATTCTATGTTATAACCAAATATTGCTTACACATTTTTAGACACTTACACAAGATGATGAAAAATTCAGGAAAGATAGACAAATTTCAATTTGTATATCCATTAAACATATGACATATCTCCACATTGAAGATAGATAAAAAATACTATTCAAAATGGAATAGAGCGAATGGCGCGTACATTGGCAACAAGGCTTGATGGTACATTTGCTAATTAAATTGCGATCTTTCCATGTAATGTAGGGTACGACATTTGACATATTATTATTCAAATTTAACATTAGTTATATATTTTATCTAATACTTGTATATTTTGTAGATGGTATTAGATTCTTACGGTTATCGATCCTCAGAAGGGCGAGATTGGTTTGTTGGATCATTTTTACTCGAAAATTGAATATAGTACATGAAAAAAAGTTGTTAAATTGTAAATTTTGGATTGATTTTTTTTTTTCATTAATAATCATATATATGCAAGGACTTTAAAATGTTCAATGCAAATACACAGAGGAAAGAGAGAAGCACACTTGATTGGAAAGTTATTAAAGTATATTTAAAATATATAATTATAGTTGGTGGTTAAAAATTTAAAAATTCTTAGTGAATTGATTTAAAAGTAGGTTCCTATGCATCAAGACAATTTCCAATGTGGATACTACGTGATAAAATATATGAGAGAAATAGTTTTATCTGATTCCATAATCATGATAAGTTTGTTGCAATTATTGGTAAGTAATAAGCAATTGTATTTGATATATATGTTATATATTACTTAAGCTTATTCAAATTGATTACTCATCATGTTTTTTAATATAACAGTTCAAGAAAGAAAATTGGAGTTATTCTATTGTTGAAATCGATGAAGTGCGTAAAGAGTGGACATATATAGTTGGTTCAACAGTATGTCAGATTGTAGACTTGTCCCTGTTTTTGTAATATGGTGTTGGATAAAGTACACTTCATCCTAGCATTCTGATGACAATTAAATTATTGAAGTTTCATGTATGTTGATATATTTTTAATATATTAATGTAGAAAGCGATACATGTTTTAAGATTTAAATGAGGAAGTTGTTTATCTATTATAGGTTTTGTTAATTATTATATATATTAATAAATCAATTACAGGTTCAAAAAGAATTTGATATACTACTATCATTTATAAATTATATTAAAAACTGGTGCTACAATACCACAACGGTTCCAAAAATTCAAGTTTATAGGGTTGTGGTAAGTGTTTATGACAATAATTGTTAAAATAACGGTTACTAAAAACATTGTCTATGAGCGCATGTTTGAATGTTAAACAACAACAGTTAAGGAAACCATTGTTTATAATATTGTGGTAAATATTTACAACAACGATTATTAACCGTTGTCTACGAGCGAGTTTTTTTTCACGTGTTTTACGACAGCACCCATTTAAACAACAACTGAAAACAATTATAAAAACGGTTAAAAATCATTGTCTATGAGCAAATTTATTGTAGTATATTCTATATTCCTACCGCAAAAGTGAAACCACATATCCCATTTTGAGTATCATAGCACGAGATATTAATTTGTGCATTGCCTGTTCGAACACCATCTCTGGTGTCCATGAAATTAGGTGACTAAAAGATCTAGACCCAAATCTACTCAATAAATCATGTCACCCACGTACATAAGTTTAGTCTTAATCAATTTAGAGTCTTTATCTTATAATACGTACTCAATATAGCATTTTGATTTAGCTATATTGATTTAATGTATTCGACGTCCTACTATATCTTGGACCATCATGCATTCATGCACCTAAAATTTGAATAAACAAATTACTAACAAAATTTAATTTAACAATCTAGCTACATTAACATCATCACACAATAAAAAAAAATACAATTAAACAAGGGTTAAAAAATTGCTCGTACGTGTATACGAAAACAAAATAATTTGCTAAAAATGAAATAATATGAATGATTAGCTCTTTTTTCTGTATTATTTCTAAGGTATTTATTTTAAATATTAAAAATTTAAATAATATACAAAAAAATAAATTACACAAATAAATAGAAGAGAACTTAAGTGATTTACGGGAGATAAGGTTAGCAGCCGCTGACTCGCTTACTTTGATGAGCACGCGTGACTTGGTCAGCGACAGTTGACATGGACAATTTTATGCAGACACCAGAGCTTCGTGCTCGAGCACAAAGTGTGGTTCATGAGTTCAATTCATGGGAGCAATTCACATTTTACTGAGAGCAATCTATCAAATATCTTGAATTATAGTGAAAATTTAGACTTTTGCAACAAACTTAAACATAAAATACAATTTAAACATAAAACTAACGGTTAAAAGCTCTAAATTATGAAAACCAACATTATCAAATGAAGATGTAATGTCTAGAAGATTTATCTTCGTGCAAAATTGGAAAAAACAAAATTAATGGAAATTGAAAGAATTTTGAGCGAAAATTGAAAGAAATTTGGGTGTAAGAAATTTGAGTGAGAGATTGTAAGAAATTGGAAATTTGCGCTCGAGGTGAAGGTGATAATCTATTTTAGAATCTTTATATTGAAATACGTACTCACGGTAATGTGAAAATTCAATAGTTTGTGCCAAATTTCAATAGAAATACAAACTTGTACGCACTTTTTAGACTCATGTTAAAAAATATAATGTATTACAAATTAGTGTCTGTAAATACTTTCTTAAATTCATATTAAAAAAAATAAAAATTAAATAAGTTAATTCTTTTAGCAATTAAATAAAAATTGAAAAATTTGGCCAATAAGCACTAAGCAGTGAATGTTGACAAGAGTTGTTAAAGTCACTAGACCGGATCGGGCCAGCCCTGTCCAGTCTATAGGGCTAGAGTCATATTTCAGATCAGGTCGGGTTGACTCGATATTGATTCGGACTGTTCAAATCCAAACCTTTGCATGTTCATCATGGATCATCTGTGATCAACGGGCTAAATTGACTCATGAATAAAAAATTAATTTTATAAATTTAAAATATAATTCGAACTAATTATATTTTCTAAATATCTAAAAAATAAAAAAGATTGTATCACAATACAGATCAAATATATTTTTATGTTTAATGTACATTTGTTATTTTAATTTACAATTAATTATAAACAAAAATAAATTTGTAATAAAATCAAATAAAATATAATATTTCAAAATATAATAATAAATAAATTTTAATTAAATACAATATATTAAAAATATAACCACTATGAGAACATATTATATTAAATAATGCGACAAAAATATTAAAAGTATAGACGAGTCAAATTAGCCCAAAAGCGCACCGAACTTTTGTCCCAAAGTCCATAAACCCACCGAGCTAATGGGCCGGATCAATGGGGCTCGAAAATTTTTGGACTTCTATATTTTGAGTGCTATCTTATTTTAATTACGAATGGATCGGATGAGCTCATCGAACCAGACTATTCGAACCAATTTTGACCGCTATAATGTTGACACCAATTATATGCTATGTTACGGAGGTTGCAGTAAAACTTTTAAAATTCATCATTTCTTCATAAAAATAAACAATATCCAATAATACGAAGTGATTGGTTTGGATTATAACGTTCCCGAAGTTGATGAGAAAGGTATTGTCGGTTAGCTTAATTTCCTGCTCGCATCGTCTGCACCAAAATCAAAATACACTGCACATTCCTAATTTCTTAGATGCTACTTACGATCGTAAATTAAATAGTGTTTTGTAGTGAATAAAAGGAATGAAAACATCAAGAAAGAATCACAACTTTCTTTATATCTCTTCACAAGGAGAGGAGCTGAGGGAGGGACAGAGAGAGAAACATCCCTTTCACAGTTACACACACGCATTATTGGCCCTTAGACAACTATCCATCCCATTCAATAAACACACACATCCACAACATAAGACAGAACAATACTCTCTCCGACATGAAAAAAAGAAAGAAAAAACAAAGCAATTAAATTCCCGCCAGACACTCGGGTGGGATGGTCGGGAAGCGGGATCTGTCGGTGCAGTAATCATAGATCATATGGTTCACCCGAACCCAGCGGTACCGTCTGGCTGCCTCCGGGCTCAGCTGCATGTATGCTGCCCCTTCCCACCAGTTGTTCTTGTTGGTGGCGCAGCTGGCGGGGCCCGGCACGGGGCACCCCTCGATCTCAAAGTCTTTGTAGTATGCATAGAATGGGGCTTTGCTCCAATCTATCTTCTCTTGGCCACCCCTCGTCGCCCAATCGTCGGCCTCCCACAGTGTCGAGTACACCCCCATCGGTTGGAACTTGGGGAACGGTATGCCTCGCCCCTCGTTGTTCTTGTAAACCCTAATCGGAACCTCGTCCACCGAGAACCTGAACAATTAATTCATTACAATCACTATTAAGTGAGTCTAACATATAAAAAACATATTTGGGATAATTGCACATTATGAAATGAAAATGGAGGGAGAGAGTAAATTAATAATGAGACTTACACTATGTGATGATGGTTCCAAAATATGGAGTAAGTGTGGAATTCCAGGGAGGGGTCGAACCATAGGTTGATTCTTTGCTCTCTGTCACCTTTGCCGTGGGCGTAGACATTTGTTTGTACAGTGTATGGTTGTCCCGACCGGTTCCCGAGGAACTCGAAATCGAGCTCATCGCGAATCGTGTCTGTATCGGAGTTCATCTGTTGTTGTATATATATATATATATATACATATTATTAATTAAGACTTAAATGCAAATGTATGCATGAAAAATAATTAATTTGAGGAATGAAATAATAAATGGTGGAGCATATATATATACACATACGTAGAAGGCAGTGACAGTGCCGGCAGAGTCGCCGGGGACGAGCTTGATCTTCATGCTGACGTGGCCGAATAGATATTGGTACTTGGAAGAGAAGCCGCATCCTAGAGATAACATATATAATGTGAATATGTGGTGTAATCATGTAATGAAGTGTATATGTATATATATGATATGATATATCTAGAAAGTAATTAATTCATGGAGGATAGTAGTATATATTACTCCGTTTGAAAGTAGTAATTAGAATTACCAGAGGTTTGATCGAGAATGAGTTGAATGGCTCTGCCTCCTTGGAGTTGTCGAATGTGGTTATCTGCCCACGTGACTTTAAAGTCTTGACTGAATGTTGCTGGTCGAGCTGTGACTCCAACGCTCATTGCTGCTACAATGCATGCTATGATCATTATCATTAATCCCATTTCTTTCGTATATATACACTTTTGAATCCCTCCTTTACTCGATCTATGCATATATATATATATATATATGTCTTGCCTTTGGTTTGTGTTTAAGTGGAGATGATGTAATGTGAGGTAGAATGTGATGCTATTTATAGTTTCTAACTTATCATTAAGCCAAAGAGGGATCGAGGAGATAGAGCTTTCAATACAGCTAATGGAAAGCCGTCAATGGACCCATCTCTCATCTCTCTATGTGAGTGTGTGAGTGTGAATATGTGTTATGTATATATATATTATAATGTATATCCAACTACCATATTATTGTCATCACCTCATTGCAATATATATATATATATATATATATATATATGCTCCTGTACTTCCCTCAATGCCATGCCTCCCTCTCTCTAGATCTTAACCCCAATTATTTGATCTCATCTTTTCATTTATTTTATTATCTTCCATCTTTGAATCCATTACCACCAACCGATCTTCGTGTATATTATATATTATATTTGGGATGTGATAGAATTATAATATTATGTATAAAATTATATTAAAATATATAAAATTAAAATAAAATAAAAACTAAATTAAAATTTAATTGTGGACATAAAAATACAGGACACTGAATTTCATTTCTTAACATCTAGCATAAACATGTTATTTGATATGTAGAAAGGTTTTCCTTATGTGATGCATTTGTGCTTTGAAGTATGGAATGATATACCCTTGTGCAAAGTAAAAGAAAACGATATATATCCCAATAAGTTTGAGACAATTTATTATTTTAATATATACACATTTGAATATTTGTGATATATTTATTGGGACAGATGGAGTACAATATTATTTTTCACGATCATGTAAAGCCTAACCTTAGGATTCTGTAAATAATATATTCAATTAGGTTCATAAATGTTTATAATTATAAACAACTCATACGGATAATAGGTATAATCTACAGGAAAAAATTAGCCCAAAACTTTCGAAATAAAATAAAAATAACAATATGTGTTGTATCACATAACATTTGGTGCAATATATGAAGTATGAAAGATAAGACCCTTGTCTAAAGTAAGTAAGAATAAAATATACCCTCCAGAGATTTGGTGTTAAAAGTAAGGTTGTTAATTGAGAATCGGTTCTCCGGAAGAACATGTATCGAGTTGGTATCGGACCGAAAATCGGTTGTCAAGTATCGATTTCGGTAAATAAATAGTAAATCGGTTCTAACACTTCAATAATAAACGATTATCGGATAATCAGTACCGAACCGATATCAGATCGAATATCGATTTATTATCTTATATAACTATTAAAAATAAAATGTATTATATTTATTTTATATTTTATATTTATTAGAAAAAATTTATCTTACAAAATAATTTATATTTTATAAACTATACCAAATTAAATTTAAATATATTTATATTGAATTATTATTAGAAATATATTTACAATTGCTTAAATATTGATATTTTAAAATATATAAAAGTCAAATATTACATTGTAATTTTTTAAAAATTAGTTCCTTAAGTGATCATTCGGAATAACCAGTATCGACCGAGCAGGGAATCGGTTAACCGATAAAATTGACGGTCCAATACTCACTAGTTAAACATTTATTTTTCAATTTCGGATAATCGATTAACCAGTCGTGAATCAATTGACATCCCTAGTTAAATCAATACATTATCTCAAATCAGCCCACCACATATTTGGTGGTTTCAACAATTTACTTATGCCATTAGTGTATATTAATTGTATGCGTAAAACAGTAAAGAGAAAATAATGTGGATATATTTCATGTTCTATCCGTCAAAGATCAAATTATACGAGTATCACTAAAACAATTATAATCTGAGTAGCACACTAGCATCAATCTCAATTTTTGGAATAGTATAGACCAACATCTTGAGTACCTTGAAGATAACCAATGATCAATATACTTAAATATTATTTCAAAATCTCATTCAAGGGAGAAAATAAATTTTGCTAGAAAATTAACTTTCAATATTGTAAGGCCTCATAATGCATCTAGCACTCAAAATAAGAAACTTATAGTCTAATATTAAAAAAATTCTTTAGGTCTAATTAAGTCAATCAACTTTAACTGACAGAGATAATCATTTGGGACAAAATGGATATTATTTGGCAAAATATATTGTTTATAAACCTTCTTCGAATAGACAGACTACTAAAAGCATGTTCCTTCATGGAGGTTCTCGATCTGTAGGTCAAGATAATACTTTACTCAAGTATTTCAATTCAAAAACTCCGTCATTAAGCATGAATTTAATTAAAAACTATGTCTTGTAAAATCATTTATCAATTCATTGTGACGGAGTATAAACTTAATTTTTGGAGCCCATTTGATACATTTTGGTGGTGATAATATAAATATTAGATGATAAATGATTTATTTACGATCAAACGCTAATTATATATGGGGTAATCTGAACAGTCAAGTCTCTACAATTTGATAATAATTTGAGTATATTTTTTTTCGCAACATAGCCGTGGATATAGCTAATATGCAAATATTTCAAGAATGATAATTTTTAATAGAGTAGATTAATAAAGCTCTTCATGAACCGACAATAAGAATATTGTCATTGTAAAAGTTGTAATGTTCCTCCTTGTAATAATCTTCAAGATTATCAAATGTTTAATATCATATTTTTAAGATTATTTATTGTGCTACATCACCAACAACAATTTAAGTTAATGTATACACTACTACAAAAATGCTAATAGCAAAGGGTTTTTAACCTTTGTCGTAGCCTGTCCTCGACCCTTGTCGAAAGTGGTGTTGTCGTAAATTCTCGCTCATAGACAACGGTAATAAAACCGTTGTCGTAAATATTTACAACAACGGCTAAGACAAGGGTTTCTGGAACCGTTGTTGTATTTAAAAAAAATCGCTCATAGACAACGGTTCTTAAAACCGTTGTCGTAGGTCTTGTAAAAAATTCACCTATAGATAACGCTTCTTAGGACCCTTGTTGTAAAAAATTTCGCCCATAACAACAGTTTATAAAACCGTTGTCGTTGAGTTATAAGACAACATTATATTTTCGAACCTATTGCTAAAACTAATAAAATAAATATTAAATTGAAATGAAAACATCAAATACGTAAATATTTAAAATTAAATTACTAATATAAATAATTTAGAATAAAAGCATATTGCAATATTCAAGTTTAATCCTAAAAATACCATAGCAAGGTCAAATATAATACTTCAAGTTTGATAACTACGTACATGGTCCCAAACATAAATAAACCTAAAATTACCAAAAGTTACAATCCAATATACTCCTGAACCAATTGATGGATACACGATAGCAATTTTTAGGCAAGTGCTCATCTGTTCCACAAACCTTCACAATTGTACCATATGCAACAATACTCGTTCCCGACTCCAAAGTTAAGGTCACAAGTTTACCCTATGCAATAGGTAAAATGCAATCAATTATCACTAATTATTATAACTAGAAAGTAATGAGATGGAAAAAAAAATAAAATATACCTGTAATAGAGTAGCTTTGTCGAGTAACTGCACATCATTGTCTAGCATATCCATATCATCACCACTTCATTTAATCTGAAACGAAGACCCAAGTCATTCTTTACATTTCAAACAAAGGGAACCAACATGGACATTTTTGTAGACAAGAGAGCACATAGGGAAAGAGATGTACTGTGAACAGTTGACCCTCGCAGCTCGTTTAAATTTGTTGACAACCACATGATCAGCTTCTGATTTCATAATGCATGTTGCTATCATGAATGCTAGTTCATCCTCTATCTACGCTCCACCAGTCGAGCCAAAATGAAATTTGATGTTTGCAGGAAACAAGCAAGGCATGGTCATCCCTCCTAGTAGGAGGCTCCTACTGCTGTTTATTAATGTCATAAAGTATACATGCATCTGCTGCTGTCTTCATCTCTTACCAGAAAATAAATGAGCATTGAGGATAAACATGGATAATGTAGAAAAGATCCGGAGACGCATCCACTACTTTTTAAAGGAAATATGTGAACTTTATCCATGAGTACTCTATATCCATAAAGACGAACCATAGGGAAAATATGAACTTGAGCAAATTCTTGGAACTTAAGATATTACACAATTACTCAACTAGTCAAATTAATGGAGTACCATATATTTTGCTTATTTTAACAAAATGCGTAGCAGAAAGCCTCATCTCAAGACTATCCCCCATATAACAAAAATCTTTTGCAGTTGAAGAGCTTTACATTCTATGCATATGTATCTCAGCCCTGTAGCTTAAGGCATTGTATTTAAGAACATATTTTTAGAGACAGTAAAGTCAAAAAAATCATACGCATTAGAAAACAATGCTGCGCCATGCAATGATAAAAACAAAAGGGGTTTTCGAGGTTACGACTTGTGACACACATAACGATCAGAAAAAAATTGGAATGGGAACAGAATTGATTTTCGGCTCTAATTTTTACCTGTATAACATTAATTAGTTGTTTGATTGCACATCCAAGAAGACAAAGGAAGTAATATCAGGTAGAGCCAATGTTGTGTAGAAACATTCAACAAAACCTGAAGAAATAGCAAAAGAAATGGAATACAATAAGTAGGTGTCATTTAATGCTAGAATAATGCAATTAGGTAAATAAGACTTACCTCAATAAGGTTCTCAGTCTGATTCTTTGCCAGAAGAAATAATATAATATAAAGAACCTGTCACCCAAACCAACAAATTAATTAACATATGTCATAAACCAATCCCAGACACATACAATAATTACCTCACAAGAAATACAACAGTAAGCCATAAACTTCCGATTCCCGTAGTAAAGTTTGAAAAACCAATTGCTGCTATCTTTAACATCCTTATGACTACTCTTGCCCACCAAGAAGGTACTGCATGCAAAATAGTAGGCCGATGGGTAAGCTATCATTTGGAAAGAACAACACAATTGAAAGTTTTGCAACAGAGCGAATACCTAAACATTTGCAACCAATGACTGGCGATGTCCAAAGCAAGTAATGACAGGAAAATCAACCCAGGCCTGGGGAAAAGTATCAAATGAATCACAAGTGAGGATTAGATCTTTGTTGCATTATTGAAATTCGTATATAAAATAAGATCAAACAAAAGTTACCTATAAACTTGGGAGAGAACAACTAACAGACAAGCAGTACTTATCCTGGGATGTAAAATGGATCAACCAAGATACTAAATGAATGTAGTGAACAATAAGAAAATATATATTATGAATAATTGAATATGAAACCAAAAGGTACCTGTCAGTAACCATGTCAAGAACTGCACCAAATGTTGAAACTGGAAACACCAAGTAAGATTCAGGATATAATTCAAAATTCTACGGCAATAAGCAAGTGAAACTATTCTACACTATGACTGAGCAATTTTGCATTATCAATATATGAACATTCTTGCATCCAATCCAGTAACCAGTAAGCTCTGCTACATTTCCAATCCACACTTAGTGGAATAGAAAGGTAAAAAAACCCTAACCTTGATTCAATTTGCGTGCAAACCATCCATCCAATGCATCACAGGTTAATACACTAGCAATAGGTGACACTCAGATTCAGCTGAAGGAATGCAATATGATCACAGAAACTGAGTGCTAAGCCAGCAAATAATATGACAAATAGAGCTCGATCAATACAAAAATCAGGACAAAATTCAGCGCACAGATTAATCCAAATCAGTAATAATAGCAGTAAAATCGAGCAGAATCAGAGCTGAATCTAGCAGAATATAGGCTGGCCATAAGAATAATAGTAGAGTACAGCAGAATCAGAGCAGAAACAAAGCTGAAACAGAGCACAAATTCAGAGGAATAGAGCAGAATCAGAATCAGAATCAGAAGCAGAATCACAAATGCAGGTAATGAGCAAGTAATAAATCACAGATGTGCAGAGTCCAGATAATTCAAAGAACAGAGTCAAGAAATTCCAAACAATCGATCAAAGAACCGAGTCCAGATTTTTCAACAATCGATATAGCACAGCACATAATCGGTAAGTCCAGGTGCTTAATTTGAAAACTCCCTGAAAAAATGTGTCAATCACCCAGGTTAGTCGCCGCCCAGGTGAGTCGCCGCCCAGAATAATTAGTGTTAGAACTTGAATCGCGAAATGAATAACACGGATATCTAAAGCACCCAAGTTGAATCGCCAAGTTGGAAGGATTTGAATCGCGATTTCAAGCACGGATTTCTGAATCGGAGAGAACGAATTTGAATCGCGATTTCAAGTTGAACGGATTTGAATCGCAGTTGAATCTGAACAGTAGTCTGAAAGCGGCAGTCGCGATTTGTTTCTATCGCCCGACTTGAATCGCCCGGCTTATTGTTGTGCAGCGGGGGATGCGAAGGGCAGAATATGGTTGTAAGGAGCTCGATTAATGGATGATGGGTGGTATTCAGGCAAGCTCCACCGCCTAGGTCGCCGGCGGTGCACCCAGTGGGTGGCGGCGAAACCTAGGGTTTCCCAAAACCAAGCTCAACTCACCGATATGATGCGTTATTGGAAGCGCAAATGCTTGGAGAGGAAGATTATGAGTTGATAATGAGCAAAAACTATGTTAATCAGTGGATTAGGCGAGCAAGAGGTGCTCGATTTGGCAAAGAGAGCAGCTGGAATCTCTAAGGAATTCGGGAGAGAATTTTAGAGAGAGCAAGGTGTTAAGGTAGGGTTTGTATTAAAAATACACGCACATAGACTGCGGTTTTTAAAATAGTGTTGTCATTGAGTACTGCAACAACGGGTATACCACAACGGTGTGAAAAAGCGTTGTCGCATGTATATAAGACAACGCTATAACAACAACGGCTAAAGAATACGTTGTCATATATATACGACAACACACCTACGACAACGGTATATAAAAACCGTTGTCTATGAGCGCATTTTCTCGCTCAAAGACAACGGTTTTGATTACGACAACGGTTTTTATCCCTACGACAACGCATTTTGTTAAAAACCCTTGTCGTTCCAGTGTTGTCGTATGCCATTTTTCTTGTAGTGATAAGATATTGTTTCTTCTAAAAACATGTTTTATATATTGTTTATTAAAAAATATCAATATTTTAAATGAAAAAAAAAAACATATAAGTTTTCTTCAAACCACCAGGTTTTTATTTTATGGTACATACCTTTTCTGGGAACACTTTGAAATAGTTTTGATGATGGTTATCGAAACAAACACTGAGAATTTACTTAAGTGTTTACTAGTACATAACGTAGCCTGTTTAGTATGTGGGAGTTGATCTGATCTCTAAAAGATGTTAAGATCCGTATTAAGATTTGTCTATAAAAGATCAACTTAGACTTCAGTTTTACTTTCATGTGTTAGTATAACATATCACTAACGATTTGTTATAGACTTTCTAGATGTTGCAATGTAAAGAGACATATCGTAAGTCATGATCTGTATCTATAGTGCATCTATACTTAGTCTAGGTCTGTAGCAGAGCTCACAAGACATAGATCGTAGGATACGATCTGTCGAGATGATGCCTAACAATGGAGTATCCAAATCACAGAAGGTGATTTATCCAAACAGATCACAGAGTGATCTATTCAGCACATAGATCAAGGGGTGATCTGTGATATGTATAATTGGTACAAATGATTTGCCTAAATGGGTCATCTGTCCACCTGTCCATATTTGGTGTCACGTATGCTTCATTCTCATATACTTATTCTAGTAAAAGAATTTGAATTTTGGGAAACGATGTTATACTAGAAATGGCAACAAAGGACGCATTGCTGGCAAGGAGTACATCAGTAACGGCTAGTTCAAGCATTTAATGCTCCACAACAGCTAGTTCGTGAATCAAACGCCTATAAATACTCCTTCAAGAGTTCACTAACAACTCACTGGATTTCAAGCGATCAAAACTCTATAGAAATTATCTCTAGCTTTTGAAGTGCTCAAAACGCTCAAGTTTTCATTCTCACAACATTTCACACTTAGACTTTCTGCACTATAGAATCCTTTGTTCTTAGCATATTTATATTATATCTTAAATTAGAACACATCCCACTAGAACTATAATTGTATTAAGTTACAAGCACAATAATAATATAGTTCTATCTTTCTCACTTGCCTTCAAGCAGTTTGGAAGAACTTCAAAACTTTGTAACCCAGTAAGTTTAAGGTCACGACCTTCTTCGTGCACAACTCAAGTTCAGTTTAGACTTGTTGTTATGACTGGTTCTCTACCGATCTAAATAAACGAGAAGTTATTCAAACTTACTAAAGTGTGCTATCAATTGATAGTCCATGGATGTAGGGGGTTTATCGAACCACGCTAAATCTCTGTGTTCTTACTACTGCATTTTACAGCTTGATTATTGTATAATAAACCGCCATCTTGTATGCCATATTGTATAATCTGTAATCTGCATTCTTAAAGAACACTCGCTTTAACAAAAAGGGTTTTCTAATTTGAGCAACAGTCATTAACCACCACATTCCGCACATTCTGTCTATTGCACAATCTGTAAGAATAGAACACGTTCCAGATCAAGCACTTTTTGGTCTATTTTCTGTTTTGCCAAAACATAAATTGCTGGACATCGGATCAATTGATCTGTCTGCTGAACACTTGCAAGAAACTGAAAAAGTTGAAGTTGGTGTATTCCCCATACACCAACATATGCTCAGCTGGGAACAACAACCTTATAACTTTTAAGGTTTTTACTCATTCAACCATAGTTGAAAAAAATAAAACTAGATTTACGAAAGACTTGGTAGGCGAGGTTAAAAAAAAAACACACTCATTGGGTACGAAGATTCATGAAAGAAATGTATGAGATTGGTAAACGAATATTCAAGATAATCATTAGGATGATGATTCTACTCATGATTAGGCCAAAGTAGCATCAATATATTTCCTTTCTCATTTTGGGAATATTTCTAACAAAACTCCGATCTCTTAGTTTTGAATATCTATAAAGAGATATTGGAACCTTAACGAGTCACAAGAAGTCTAATCTTTAAGCTTATGACAGAGATAAGGTATGTAATCGTTGCTATAGATTGTCGGATTTAAAAACATTACGTCACTAAACTACTATTTTTTTATGAAAAAATAATTATTTTTGATATAGCACAGTATTGACTGCTAAAGTATTCACGATCAAATAAAGAAATAAGTTATTCACGACTATAGCAGAAATTAAAACAAAAACATGTAGAAAGATAAAATATCATAATATAAGGTTTGAATTCCATCAAAATATGCACAACAATAACTCTCTCCTAGAAATTTAAGAATTCCACAAGCACCAATCAACTTCCCAATTATAACAATCAAGAAACGAGATTATAAAATTTATTTTTCAAACTAATAAATGGCAGTTCTCACTTAATATGTATAATACTCGATCAATTACATATCTATATATATTTATTTTTGAAAGAATAAAATCTTCATTTGAACTTGAACAAAAAACATGTGTAATTTTTTTGAAAAAAGTTGGACTATATTAACATTAAATTAAATAGTCGTGTGACAGATGATTCAAATTCGAAACTTATTACTTTAGTTATTAACCTCACTATCACTACACTAAGAGACGCAAACTAAACATAAATATAATACGCAATTTATTGGAGTAATCCGGTGAGTATATATTAATATGGATTATGGGGAGACAATCAAACTGATATTCAATACATTCAACCACCAAATGAAATTCGAGCGCCGGATTTGCCAGAAATATTTTTCAATTATTTGAACGACATAGTTTCTAATTAAATGCTTTATTTTTGTTGCTTTCACAAATTAAATAAACATTGTTCAATTATAAATTTGAATTCTTTGTGAAAATTATATATATCTCATTGTAAAATAAAATTGATACTCTCAAGACTTATCATCCTATTCATGTATGTTGACTCACCATATATCCCTCGAATAAACAAAAAAAATATTAGAAAAAAAAACAGCTACTACAAGTCTACAAATATTAATATCCATATATAGATCAATTAAACAAGAAGCCTAATAAAATTTATTTCCTGTTTCTTACGAGCCCAAACTCTTTATATAAACATATGGCAATCAGTTATAAAGTAATACTATACTCTTACATTAAGTAATTTTAACGAGCATCACATTAGTAATGATTCGAATTACATGGAGCTTCGGTCATATAGTTCCGTAGTCCGTACGTTTATATAATATAATTTCTAGCTTGTAATTTGTTACTTATAATTATGGGTGAGCATGGTTCGGTTCAATTACTGAATTGAAAATTAATAGAAATTGAAAATTAATAGAAATTGAAAAAAAATTTGAACTGGAAAATATAAAATCAAAACCAAACCGAAATAACCTTCTATCGAAAAAAAATCAAACCAAAATTTTTGGTTAAAAACCAAAAAACCGAAATTGAAAATATTAAATAATATATTTAATATGTAATATTTAATATATTTAATAAGTAATAATATTAAATAAATATTTATTTACTAATATATTTCAGTTTGATTTTCGGTATTTTGATTTTTTTGATTCAAAAATAGAAATCGAACCGAAAGATCAAAATTTTCTAAACTGAAAATCGAAACCGAACCGAAAAATAAAATCGAACTGAATTTATCAATTCAGCTTTGTTCACTTCGATTTTACCCCTACTTATCCCGTATTTATGATTTAAGAACAGAGTTAAGATGAGAAGTAGAGTGGGTGGGCCCACATGACATCTGCCACGTGATTGGAGACTATAGCTGGCAAAAGCAGAGGGTCAGGCTAAATGACATTTATCAGGTCGGGTCGGGCCAGGCCAGCCCGAAATTCATAGGGCTTCTATAATTGCGGCCTAGCCCAACCCCCTTTGGGCTATGGGCCATCGGGCTAAGCCTGCTCATTTTTTTTTATATATATTTAAATTAAGATAAATATTTAATATTATAAAAATATAATAAATTAATAGCCTAAAACTTGATTAATGAATTTCAATATTCTATTAACAATTAGTATATAAAAAAAGATATGAATATTCAAATATTTGATTTTTTTAATATACTAAATAAAAACATTATATTTAAAATTCGATTCAATTCGAAATTTCACAATAACAAAAATTAAAGATTATGTTAAAATTTATTTTTTTTAATATACAAAATAAACTTACATTTAAACAATTATATGTAAATGTGTTTTTATATATTTATATAAATATAAATATTAATATATCAATATATAAATGTATTATTTATTATTAATCATCAAATATACAAATACAATTTACCAAAACATTCTATGTATTTTTAAAATAAATAATGATAATTAAAAATAATATATTTTGTCGGGTGGACTTTTTGGCCTGAAAATCATGGGCTTTTTAGCCCCAAAGCCCAATTATCCCACCAGGCCATCTGGACGGGCCAAAAAAGTCCGATTTTTTTCGGGCCTATTTTTTCCAAGTCCAACCTAGCACAAATCCTGGGTGCCTCGGGCTGGTCCATCGGGCTGGGTCCATTTTACCAACTCTATTGGGGACAGGGATAGACTTTTATGCGACTCTCAGACAAACATTAGCTACGTCTAAAGAATTGCAATAGTGATCAAGAGACAATATTTAATAAGCATAATCCAATCAACAAGCATAAACAACAATAAACATAAACAATCGATTAAAAAATCCACAAAACAGTAGAGATTCAACTACCCTATTGATGGGGCTCAGTCGTTGTCCACAAAACAGTAGAGATTCAACTACCCTATTGAATCGGATCTTGTCTTGGACAAGAAGTGTAATCAAGCAGAAAGTAAAATCCTGTAAAAGTAAATATCTGAAAAGAAAACACTAAGAGAGTTAAATAAGAAAGCAACCTGACTTGAGTTATAATCCTTGAGTCTTGACTTATGTCTTGATCATTGGTACAAAGTTGTTCGTTGTACTGGCGAGTTATTGGTTAAAGGCTCGTAAGAATGAGGTTTTACTCCTACCACCCAAACGCATCACTCAGGCACCCCCCTTTTTAATCTTTACGTAGCTATCGAAGCCTCACCCAGCATACCTTTTCTGCCCAGAAGGTAAGGGTTACTCACCCCCTTATCCCCCTTGCCCAAGATTTCTCCTAGATCAAGCTTACTCCAGCATATCCAAATATGCATTTGCGGAGAACACAACAACCATGGGCACACAATCTCATACGCCCGTCCCATGGCGTCCCCACCTACATCACCATGCTGATATCTCTGGCTAGCAAGCAGGAAGTCGCTAACACTTGGAGTTTCCAACTCACAATCATAATTTGATCTTGCCCAAGACTACTACTAGCCAGACAACACCGATGACTTGATCAAGTTGTATAGGATTTAGATTCAGCACTTTAGGAACACACCAAGACAACTATGTGCACAGTTAGACCTCTCCAGACGTTATAAGTTTGGACTCAATTCATCTTTCCCAAGCCAAGTTTATAAACCTAGCTACTCATACGAAAAGTAAAGAACAAGGATGAAATAAACAAAAGCATACTTATTTTGAAATATGGAAATAGAGTTGTTACCAAAAGATCCTCTTGCCAGGTTCAATCCTTGATAAGGCCGAAAGCATTAAACAGAAATTAAAATAAGTGTTTGCCCGTAAGACTTGTTTCTTCCTCCCCAACACTCATAGAAATAAAAGAACTAGACTAAAACAGTCGGGCGTCGTCCCTCCCCTTTCTATGAGTCTCTCTCTGATTCATAGCATGAGGTTTTTATAGCATCTCCATGGGCTTGGGCTTTCATGGTGGTGGTGGCTAGGGTTGCGGCGAACTTTCCTTCCCAGTCAGATCTTCCACGTAGAAGGAAACATTCCCTATCCTCCCCAAATCGTTGGTGGAAGGAAAGAGAGATATATTTCCTTTTCCGCGGAAGGAAATAAATTTGTGTGAATCCTAGCGCCATGCTCGTCGTCTTCTGCGCTCCCGACTGCTTAGTCTATCTCCTTGTCTTGGCCAACGTGCTCCTCTTGCCCCCAGCGGTTGCAACCTGATCTCGAGCAGTACCTTTCCTTGGGCTTTAGACTGCCCAAGCTGCTTTGTGCATAATCTTACTTCTTTCTTGAGATGACCTACAACCTGACCTACATCCTGCTAGTCCTAGACTCATGTCCTCCCAGACACACAATACGACACAAACAAGGGGAAAGTGAATCGATCTAGACCTAAAATAAGACATAAAAAGAGCACGAAAAATGGGCTCGTCATACTCACACACTTTATGCACGATTTTCCTCAAGCGTGTAAATATAACTTGCCCAAAAAGAAAATGAAAATAAAAGACTCAAACAATCAGCACATCAACATACATGCATAAAAAACAGTCAAGACGTATAGAGTTAGAGCATAAATCAAACATTGTTCTCAAGCGGTCAAGATAGAGATCAAGTGAGCATAGAGATGTTTCCTTACCCGCTCAACACTCTGTGTTTAGGTTAAGTGTTTACGCTTCGCAACTGCTTGATTAAGAAAAGTCCCATAGGCTTGTCTGCCTTCTACATGTCTCCACCCAATTAGCCAGGTCAAGGGATTTATTCTCAGATTTTCATGGGTTGTAACGTGACTTTTTGGTAAAAGGTTGGAAAATTTGGGAACTGGGTTAAGGTCGGTATGAACTATAGTCTTGGGCAATTGCTTGACTGGAGAGCACACTTAAACTTTTCCTGGGCCCTAGCACACTTATTTATGGGGTGTATATTTTTTGGAATTTTTTTCTAATTTTTTCTAATTTTTTCTACCCCTTTCTTTTTTTGGACTCCCGCCGTGTTTTATTTATGTTTGGGATTGTTTGGATTTTTGGTTTTCGGGCTACCCAGATAGAAGCCAGGGCAGCCATTCGGGGGGAGGGTGGGGGGGGGGGGGGGAGCTGGTGGTTGTGTCTTGCCCTTTCTCCTTACTCCATGAATCTCACAGGGTATACATGCTCACATGATCGCATTTCCATCATACCTAGCTATCCTAGAACATGCATGACCTATACATCAAAACTCTTACGTCTATCGTTCTCAAGATATATATATACGCATGCTGGCAAGACTCTAAACAAAAATAATAAAAAAAACTGACTCTCTAATCTAGACAGACGCGGGAACCCTCCCCACTCACACACTTTGTTCAAGGCAAAGTGCTTAGAGTGGGAGAGGCTCCCTGGTCATGACTCTAACTAAAACTGAACAAAAAAACAATAAAATAAAAACTAAAAATCTGAAAAAAAAAAAAAAAAGAAAAGAAAAGGGAGGACATAATAAATGGTGAGCTGAGTGATATTTAAAACCTACGTGCTCAAAGTAGGCCAACTGGGCTTCTTGCATCTGCCTTACTGTCTTGTCGATGCGGATGAGATAAGTTTCTAATTCCTCCGTTGGCGGCTCTAGCGAGAGAGATCTTGCTGCTTTGGCTGCACTTTTCGTGGGGTAGACATGTGGCTTCTCGACGAGGTCTTCAACAGTGCGGGGCTCTCCATCACGTTCTCCTCGATGGTAAACATGTGGGTCAGGGTGGCTATGTCGAAGTGGTCCTCTCTTTCTAGGAATCCTTCGTAGTCTGACTTGATCAACCCAAACTGCTTCCCGATCAAGGTAGGCAGGTGGAAATGGGACAGTCGCTTCTGGGACTTGGACAGGATGTTGCGGATGTGGTTTGCCACGAACGAGGAGAAGTTGAGCCTTTGTTTCTTCTCCATTGCCCAAATTATAAATAGCTCACTTTGGGACACGATATTGATGTTGTCCTTCTTGTCAAAGAGATTGATGGCTAAGATGCGGTGACACACATTGACTACCGGGTCCACCAAGGCAGAGGCTTTGGACTCTCTCCCCTTGAAATTCTTGGTCCTGACAAGACCTTCCCACATCCGGTTCCATTGCTCCCTAGGTGCACTGAGGACTACCTTGATTGTTGTCTTGTACTTCGGATTGAACTTTTCTGTGAAGTCGATCATACCCAGAATTCCAGATTAGAATATCTTCAAGTAGTATATGCCTCCTGATCTTCTGGTAGTGATTTGGTTTTTAACCTGTTCTTCACCTGTTTTGTTGTATTCAAGAATAGATTCATTAAAAACAATATGAGGTGATACCTCCACAACATGAGTTTTCCTATTGTTAACTTGATAAACTTTGCTAACATCAGAATATCCTAACATGATATGTTCTGTGTGTAACACGCTGTGTATATAGCTTCTGCCCAGAACTTGTTTGGCAGATTGGTCTCATTAAGCATGTTGCGTGCTGCTTCTTTGAGTGATCTGTTCCACCTTTCAACAACTCCATTCTATTAAGGTGTTCTTGCGGTAGATGTTTGATGAGTGATACCCATCTGGTTGCAATATGCTTCAATCTTATAAGTCAGAATCTCTGTTCCACGATCTGTTCTGATTGTCATGATGGTGGTCTACTTTTGTCGTGTGATCTTGTTGAAGAAATCAGGCAGCTTCCCCAACGTTTTCTTTTTCTTAAACAAAAAGATAACCCTAGTAGATCTTGAATAATCATCAATAATGACCAATGTATACTTTCTACCATTGATACTTCATGGCGTTACTGGGCCAAATAAGTCTAGATGTAATAGTTCCAGTGTTCTGTAGATGAGTGAGCTGCTTTGCTGGTGAATGATGACTTGGTCTACTTCCCAGCTTGGCATGCTTCATAGATATGATCTTTATCATATACTTGATCTGGTAATCATTCGACTAGCTTTTCTCTTGCAATCTTATTGATAGACTCGAAATTCAGATGGCTAAGTCGCTTGTGCCATAACCAGCTTGTCTCAGAGATTGTCTTGGTAACCAAACATGTCTCGATCTGGTTTGTCCATTGCACAATATATAATCTTTCCTGTAATTTCCCGATAAGAAGAATTTCATATCCTTCCTGATTCTTCACAAAACAGTTAGCATCAAAAATATCCTGATTGCCATTAGAACAAAATTGACTAACAGAAAATATATTATGACTAAGACCTTCAACATAAGATACATTTGATATAGTGGTCTTGCCAATATTAACATTACCATATCCTCTGGTATAACCTTTTGAGTTACAACCAAAGGTTACCTGTGGTCCTTATCTTTCTACATAGTCTGATAGTAGGTTCTTGTCACAAGTCATATGCTTTGAACATCCACTATCAATGATCCAGATTAATCCTTTTACTACTTGACTTCTTCTTGCATTTCTTTCATCCTGCAATTACATAGACTAAGCAACCCTTTCAATGATTGGGTTCTTGGTTAATAGTAAATGTTCCCTTTGGAACCCAAATCAACTTAGTGTTAGGAACACAAATATAGTAAGTGATCTGTCTCCCTGAGTCATCTATTCTCGAGATGACTTTGTAGACAGATGGATGGTTCCTTTGAATGTTGTCCATGTTGAACTTCTTCTTTGTTGATGGCTTTCTGGTAGGAGCCTTCTGGTTTTGGTTCATATCTGTTTTGATATAATGAGCAGGTTTGCCTTTGATATGGTAATATCGTTTGTCTCCTGCTTCCTTCATCAACATCTTCTAGGGTTTATTCTTCTCATTCTTTAGATTGACAACTTGATCTGGTATCTATTTTCTTTCAACTACAAACTTGGTTGAACTTGATTGTCAAGTGTAACCTAATCCAGTAGTTGATCTGGTCTTGTTCTGCATCTCACAGATCATGTTAACACGTTCGCTACTTTTGTTCATCTTGCTCATGTTCTCCCTTGTCTTCTGTAGTTTCTCTTCTACTACTTCATTTCTAGTGATGAAGTCTTTGACCTTTGAATTGAGTGAGTAGATTTCTTCATCCTTTGTCTTGCAAAAAACATAGTGTTGGCTTCACTGAGTACCTTTACTACTTCATTCAGTTTGTCATTCTCCTTGATGACATCTTGAAACAGCTTTTTAAAACTCTTGTAGCTCTTGAGCATCTCATTGATCTCATCACAAGAGACTTCAGCCTCATCTTCATCACAAGAATCATATACAAGTTTGTTACATGAAGTAGAAACGTGTGAGTTTACCTCATTCTGATCAAGTCCATTGTCAATTCCCATGTAGCATTCATCTCAATCTCTTGATCATATACATAGAATGCTTCATCGTTCTCTGATGAGCTGTCTGAGAAGTGACTTGAGTTGCTTGAGTCTTCTTCTGCTAGCATTGCTTTGCGTTGAGCTTTAAGTTTTCGATCTCTCTTTGCTCTTAACTCTTCTCTCTGACTCTTGGACAGGTCGGGGCAATCTATCTTGAAGTGACCAGTTCTGCCACAACCATAGCAAGTATAGTCAGTAGAGTTAGTAGGTTTATTAGAATTTCTTACCTTAGATTTACTATCAGATCGATCTTGATCTAAACTCTTCTGGTACTTGTTCTTGTTGCCCTTGTAGAACCTTCGATATTTCCTCGATCTGGTCTCCATCTTATCCATTCTCTTTGCAATCATGGAAGACTCTTTGAGCAGTTTGTCATAAGAACTTTCTTCTGCTGCTACAGGTGCAACTGGTTCTTCTGTTGCAATCTTGGCTTTGAAAACGATCTCCTTCTCTTTCTTGGAGCTTCTTTCACTCTTCTTGCTGGATGAGTGTTCTGGTCCATGGATTCTATTCATGTGGCATTCATGTCCAGCTAGATGATCAAATAGTCCTTAAGTTGTTAGAATGTTGAAATCAGATCGTAGTGGTTGCATGACTGCATATATCTCTCAGCTTATGACCTTGAGATTCTTCTCTCTTTGGGTATACTTTTCCTTCTTGAAAGCAGATATTTCCAGTATAATATCAATGAACCTGTTCTTCATTTGTTCAATGGTCTCTCTAGGTCTCATCTTGAAGTCATCGAACTTATTGCAGGCCATCGACAGCTTGTTCTCGATCATGGCTTTTGATCCAAGACTGAGTTCACGCAATGCTTCCCACATATCTTTAGCAGTGTCCAAATATTGAATTTTGGACAGATAGACTCCTTTGAATGTGCTGGAAATGATTCATTTGGCAAAGTCATCCAGGTTTGCTTCGCATCGTTCTTCAGATGTATATGTTCTGGGATCTTTGAGCACGTTCTCTTTGACTACTCAAGTTTTAATGATACAACTCTTCTCTTCATACATCACCAGTGGAACTTCTTCGATCACTTTCCACATCAAGCAGTGATGAGATTTTAAGCAAGTTTTGATCCTAAAGCTCAATTCTCTATATCCTTGGACAGAGAATTCTTCGCAAGCTCTAATAACAGAAGATTCCATAAAAGCAGATAGTATGCACAAGAATGAAAATAAGTTTTCCTAGATCTATTCAAGTTGACCACGCAGGTCGACCTTGTGAAACAGAAACAATGGTCTTTTGTTCTGATACCACTTGTTGCTCCCGAAAGAGCAAGGTTTGGTGTATGGGGGGGGGGGGAATACACCAAATACAAACCTTTCAGTTTACTTGACTGTTTTGCTAGAGAGATTAAGTCTTCTCGTAAATGAGATTGCTAAGTTTGATAGACCAGATCGCTGACCAGGTTCACTACCAGATCGACTAGTGATCTGTCCAGACAATTTCTCTCTATTGAGTTATGCTAAGTAGATAGCAATATTGATCTTGTTACCTAACGAGTGTAGTGTGTGGAATATGGTGGATTAATCTGTTTCTCTTGTGTTAGAAAACCTTGATAAACACCTAGTCAAATATATTAAGAGATTGATTAAATCAATGCACGTTTGAATGCAAGTGCTGAGTTAGGGAATAAACAACTGAAAGATAAAATGCGTAAGGTAAAGAACACAATTGTTTCTACGTGATTTGGGAAACCCCCTACGTCCACGGTCCAATCAAAACTAGATCGGATATCCACTACTTAGGATACTCTCTTCTTTATTCTCACCGAGAATGAGCCACAAGTTTCAGTCAAAACTAGAAAGAAACTTGTGCACGAATATGGGTCGTGTCCCTTACAACTTGCAGATAAATCTGCTACAAGTTACCTTCATGTTAATCCATTAGAAAACTACTAGCTAGCGAAGATATCTTCCTTCTTCTTCTCGATAAGACACTTGAATCGAGTTTGGTGTGATTTTGATCACGAAAGACTTAGAACACGATCTGGATTGTGAAATCTTCTCGTAGAATGCTTCAATGGTTGAGTAGATTTCTTGACAGAGTTTCAGCTTTGAAGTTTGCACGTTGATCGTAAGTCAGTCGGTACTCCTCCAGATTTTGTTCGAAACTTTTATATCTGCAGAATTTGAAATTCTGACCGTTGTGGTTGATTGACATGAAATGAATGTTGATTGCCAATCAAAGATATGAATCCTTGATTTGATCCTCTTACCTTGTAGGAAAGGTTAACTGAATCTCTCTTGATATGGATAGCAGATGGCTAACTGATCTCTTTTCTTTCTCCGTGTTCTAATTGATTAACTTTCCTTCTTGATCTCTTGATTGATTGACTTTCCTTCTCCGTGAGATCTGATTATGTCGCATACAGATAGGATTCTCTCTAAGTACATTTGGTTGACGCTTTGCATACCAGATGACTTAGATGAATATTAGATAACTATATGAAATACCAGATGACATATTATATATCTAGATTTCAACCAAGTCTCTATCTTAGTGATCTGTATTAGGCAAGTTCACTCTTCCAAGTTGATCTGGTCAACCAGAACAAGTCCAGTTTCTAGCGAGGTGATATGGTCCAAAAGTTGCTCCAAAGGATGGTGGCAATGACTGGGGGAAATCTGCTTTGACTAGATTGAGTGATCTTCACATGTGATCTGCTTGCTTCAGGTGAGCTAATCTGCTTCCTTAAACAGAAGACTGTCTAACCAGATGACTTCCTATAGGTCCCATTTGCTACTCTTCTTCATCTTCGCCTTCTGTGCTTCAGAAGTCAATTGCACGCCCTCGTAGATCCCGTCTGAGACTCTGGCATAATTAGGATCGTGATTATCAATTTTGTAGCCTTGTTAGGCATAGTGCTCCCTGGAATTAGAGGGCACTCCATGTATTCCCTTTCTGGTGCCTTGATCTTCACCTTTGCTTTCTCAGCTGCTGCTCTAACTCTTTGCACGAGCTCCTTCTCTGGAAAATTTTCCAGATATCTGTTGAAGTCTTCGTCTGCTGGTTGCACTGAATATGCAGGCTCCTACAAGAAATATCGATTAATTATGAAGCCTGTCTTAAGTAGCTCACATTCCCTCTGGTCTCTGGGTGTTTGTTTCTGTAGAAATAAAGACCATGATTTGAAGGGCTTCTTCTTCTTCGCAGTTTGAGTTGCTGGCTGGGCAGGTAATGGATGTTTTGCTCTGGGTGGAGAAAAAGGCATCTAATAAGCCTTCTCCCTCTCTGCATGTTCAGCCTCTCTCTTCTCTCTGATAGCTTTCTCTTTGTAAAATTGTGCCCTAAATACTGGGTCACAGGCTTGGTCAGGGCTTATCCCTTGCAAAAGAAGTTCAGAGATCTGTTTGTTCTCATCGTCGGTTACGGGCTTCTTGCCCTTGTTTGGTTGTTGCTGCTGTTGTTGTTGCTGTTGCTGTTCTGGTTCTATGGTGGGATCTGATCTGGTTCTATGGTGGGATCTGTTCTTGTATTGACGTGTCTCTGGAAGTTCTGGTGCTGATTCCTTTCCTTTTCCTCCCTTGTCTCCCTTTTCGACATCATCAAAAGAGGATTTGATGAGTGTATGTAAGGAGTCGATCTCCTGCTACATAGCCTCAAGTTTCTGCTCGGCATGTTCCTTGAAGTTTAGCAGAAATGTGATGTTCTAGTTGGTAGCATTGAGCTGGCTCTCCAGACGGCTATTCATTGTTGTCACAGTTCTGTCTTTGGTGGTCTGGAGGTTCTCCATTTCTTCTAATCGCTTCTGTTGATGACCCAACTCATTTGGTATAGGATATTGCAAATTGGTTAAGGCCTGAGGCAGATTCTTCTCCATGATATCCAGACAGCGCTCTGATTCAAAAGTTTGAAGTTGAGAGTGCATTGCTCTGGTGGTTGATTCTGTGATCTCAGCTGTTAGAGAGACAATGCATTGTTGAACAACTTCATTGATCAGTTGCTTCTCCTTATCAGCAAAGTCTGTGACTAGTTTATGGATTCCATCAACTTTCTTATCCATAGAGTCCAGTCTCTGGTCGACCTTCTCCTTAGTTGCCTCTGCTGCATATCTGTCATCGTCGATCTTTTTTGTAAGCTCCTTGACTACATCTCTTATCTTGCGCCTCAGATCCTTGTCCATGTCGTTCACATAGTCCTTCTGATGCTGATTAAAATCAGATAGGACTTGAGTTGCCTTATCTTGGAAACAAGACTGTCTGCTTCACAAGAAGGCGGTGAGCGGTCAAGGTACGTCTACTACTTTAGTGGTAACATCGTGTTATATGGCTAGTTCTTCCCATTCTTGGATAGTAGATACAGGCGCCACTAACCATGTTTGTTGTGACTCACAGGCACTTCTGCGATTCAAACCACTTAGAGACAGAGATATTTTCTTCTCGTCGGGTGACGCTACGCGAGTGGCGGCGGTTGCAGTGGGAGACATAGAGTTGCAGTTTGCCTCTACTGTATTAGTTTTACATGATGTTTTATTAGTACCTAGTTTTAGAAAGAACCTCGTTTCGGTTTCTAAACTTGTTTTGGATGTATATTTTGTTTCTTTTGATGATTCAGTTATTATCAAGAAAAGAGACTTGTTTATCTGTTCTGGTACTATTATTAACAATTTGTATACTATATCTGCACAACCTAAACAACGTTTAACTTCAACTTTTAACTTATCGACTAACTCCAAGAAGAGAAAATCTTCTTATCTTTCTTCGAATGATACATAGCTATGGCACTTAAGACTTGGACACATTAACCTTAGGAGGATTCAAGAGTTAGTGGAACATGGGCCATTGGATAAACTCCAAGTTGAGTAATACCCTACATGTGAATCCTTCTTGGAAGGTAAAATGACCAAGAGACCATTTAGGGTCAAAGAAAATAGAACCCAAGATGTGTTGGATATCATTCACTCCGACGTTTTTGGTCCAATGTCTACTCAGGCTAGAGCTGGCATGCAGTACTTTATCACTTTCATTGATGATTATTCAAAATACGAATATGTCTATTTGATGCACCACAAGTCAGAATCCTTTAAGAAATTTAAGGAATTCAGGGCACTAGGGGAGAATCGTCATGGAAAGACTATAAGGTGTATGCGTTCTGATCGCGAGGCGAATACCTCAGTGCTGAGTTTTGAGCCATATATCGGATGCAAGGATTCAATCACAGTTAACTGCACCGGGTACACCCCAACAAAATGGTGTAGCAGAGAGACGAAATAGAACATTTATGGAGATGGTGAGATCTATGATGAGTTATACAGAGTTGCCTATTTTGTTTTGAGGATATGCCCTAGAGACGACACTTTATACATTGAACTTGGTACCATCCAAGTCGGTCCCTAAGATACCAATTGAGTTGTGGACCTGGCGCCAGCCCAGTCTAAGACATCTCAAGGTGTGGGGTTGTCTAGCACACGTTCTAGAGAAGGACGCCAATAAATTGGCACCTCGTACTGACTTGTGTCTGCTCGTGGGATATCCTAGAGAGACGAAAGGGTTGAAGTTTTATAGTCTGAGAGATCGTAAGTTCGTGATTAGCACTCACACTTGATTTATAGAAGAACACTATGTGAACACTTGTACCACCTGCAGTGGAGCCTCATCGTAGTGGGAGAGTTGTTCGTCAACCCGACCCATTCATTGGAGTGGGAGAGGCATCTGACTCAGTCCCTGGCTTGGATGAATCGGATCCCTGGAAGTACGAAGAGGCAGTATAGACAAGGACTGTCACCTTTGGCTAGAGGTGATGGAGTCCGAAATGCAATCCGTGGTAGACAAGGAAGTATATGAATTAGTTGATTTGCCCGATGGCTGTGAAGCCATATGGAGTAAATGGGTCTTCAAGTGAAAACGAGGACCTGAAGGTAAATTCGTAGTCTTCAAAGCTAGACTAGTGGTTAAGGGCTATACTCAAAAGGAAGGTATCGATTACGATGAGACCTTCTCACCAGTAGCTATGCTCAAGTCTATTCGTATACTCTTGTCAGTAGCAGCACATATGGATTGGGAAGTATGGAAAATGGATGTCAAGAAAGCTTTCCTAAATGGAAGTCTTGAGGAGAACATCCATATGCAACAACTCGATGGCTATGCAGTTCAAGGAAAGGAACCCATGGTGTGGAAGCTTAAGAAGTCCATTTATGGGCTTAAGCAAGCCTCACGGTCATGGAACCTTTGCTTCGATCAGGTTATCAAATCCTATGGATTTGATCAGTGCCCTGACAAGAGCTATTTGTACAAGAAGTGTGAGGGTAAAGCAGTTGTTTTCTTAGTGCTATATGTAGATGACATTTTATTGATCGAAAGTGTCAAGAAGATGTTGGACGTTAGAGCATACCTATCCAGTTAATTCGATATGAAGGATATGGAAGACGCAGGACACATTCTAGGGATCAAGGTCATTTGTGAGAGATCAAAGAAAATGTTGTGCTTATCTCAGGAATCCTATATCGAAACTATACTTAGACACTTTAGCATGCATGATTCCAAGAAGGGCTTCTTACCCTTCAGACATGTGTCCTAAGACACTTGAGGAGAAGGAGGAGATGAGACAGATACCTTACGCTTTTGTAGTAGGTAGTCTTATGTATGCTATGATGTGTACTAGGCCGGATATGTACTTTGTCGTAAACATGGTAGCACGATATTAGTCTAACCCTGGAAAGGAACATTGGACAACGATAAAGAACATACTCAAGTACCTTAAACGGACTAAGGAGTACTGTTTGGTTGACCAGGCTGATTCACTATGTCCTTTGGGTTATACCGATTCCGATTTTCAGACGGATCGGTACTCAAGGAAATCTACCTCCGAGTATGTGTTTACTTTGAGAGGCGGAGCTGTGACATGGAGGAGTGTGAAGCAGAAATGCATCGCGGACTCAACCATGGAAGCTAAATATTTGGCCGCATCTAAGGCTGCAAAAGAAGCATTTTGGCTCAGGAGCTTCTTGATGGACCTAGATGTGATTCTGAGAATGCCGATGAGTATCACGGTTTATTGTGATAACTTTGGTGCAGCGGCAAACTCGAGTGAACCACGGGCCTAAGGAGAGTAAACACATTGAGAGAAAATATCACATCATTCGTGATATTTTAAGGAGGGGCGACATAGTGGTGACGAAGATAGCATCGGAGGACAACCTGACAGATCCTTTCACGAAAAGCCTGAACGGGAAGACGTTTGAGAGGCATGTAGAGGGATTAGGAGTACGACGTGTTATAGACCTGCTTTAGATATAAGTGGGAGAGTTATATATCATGTGACATAGATATTTGTGTACTCTAAAGCATTTTTGAGTATAAGTGGGAGATTGTTAGGGTTTGTATACCTCAAAGCATGCTTTATGCTTAGACAATGTATCGGACTTGTTTTCAATTGCACTTTAATGATAATAAACGTTTCTATCATTGGTTTTTTATTTATTATTGTTATATATTGAATTGCAAACAAGTCCATTTATCATAATTGTAGACTGTTTGGTGGATTTATGATCACAGAAGGTAACACAGTCGTCTCATTTGTAATATAAAGTCATAGTCTATACAGACTTGGACAGTCTAGTCGGTAAAGGTCGCGATATCATTTGATGTGAGAGATGGCCTTAGCCCGTAGAATGATGTCAGTATGAATAAGTGGATACACGTGATTTGCGTATACATATTGAGAGGTTTCATAGTGAGATAAGTTCTAACATGCTAATACTTAGAACGAGGACTCAGAAATTAATTTATTTCTTAATCTATGATGATAACAGTAGTATAGGCAATTGATTATACGCTGCATTGATTCATCTACGCTTGCGGGTTTTTTGTAACTCTAAATAATGATGTCTTTGGTGGTAGTGATTGGTGACGAGCCTATTTTTCGTGCTCATTTGTGTCTTGTTTTTAGGTTTAAATCATTTCGTTTTCCTTTATTTTGTTTCATGTCGTGTTTGGGAGGATACAAATGTGGGTGGCAGGATGTAAATCAAGATGAAGATCATCCTATGAAAGAGGCAAGTTTATGCACGAAGTCCCTTGAGCAAGCTGAAGCTCAAGATAAAGTACCGCCTAAGATCATACTGCAATTGCTGGAGCCAAACTGGAAAATATTTTTGCCAAGACAAAGAAGAAAGAGACAATAGATGGTGAAGCAGACGAGAGGCAAGATGCAAAGAGTGGCGGTCAAGACTTTCCATGCGCGGAATTAGGAAAGAAATCTCCCTTTCCATACTGCAAAGAGTGGCGGCCAAGACTTTCCATGCACGAATTAGGAAAGAAATCTCTCTTTCCATCCAGCTCAAATCTGGAAGATTGGGAACATCTTCTATACATGGGTGGATCTGCCAAAGAAGGAAAGTGCCACCACCAACCCTATACGCATCAAGACGCTGCTAGAGACAGGCCCAGACCCATTCAGCCTCCTATATATTAAGTCTCAGGCTGCAGGCCAGGACGGGCAGATTTGAAGGAGAGTGTGCAACAATTCCATCCGACGGTTGCATTATTTTAGTCTTAGGACATGTTTTAATTCTCATGAGTGATTGGGAGTAAGGAAACAAGTCCTACGGGCACCTTTAATTTCTACCTCACGTTTTTATGGCCTTGGTTAGGGTTGGTCCTGCCAAGAGGTACTTTTGTTGACACTACTCTTTCGTATTTAATTCCAAGTATGTTATCCTTTATTTATTTTGTGTTATTTACTTTAAGCATGCATAGCTAGATTTATTTACTTGACTTGGAAAAGATAAGTTGAGTCGAGGCTCAGGGTCTTGAGAGGTCTAAACGAACCCATAACCGTACCTGCATGTTCCTAAAGCGCTGGATCTAATTTTTATACAACTTCATTCAGTCATTGGCGCTATAATGGCCAGTAGCATCTTGGGAAAGGTGAGGTTACAACTGAGTACTGGAAGCCCAAAGGGACAAGTGGATTTCGCATTGCCAGTCAGAGGGATCAGCGTGGTGATGTGGATGAGAACGCCATGGGACGGATGTCTAAGATGGTGTGCCCATGGTTGTGCAGTCCCGCTAATGTCCAATTGGGTATACTAGAGTACGCTTGCCTTGGGTGAGAGTCTGGGCAAGGGGGTAAGGGAGTGGGTAACTCTTATCTTCTGGACCAAAAAAGGTATGCTGGGTGGGGCCTTGGTGGCTACGTGACGAGTAAAAAAAAGTTGCCTTAGTTGCTCGCGGACGAACCGGAGCCTTGCGTTGTCCAAGTGACAGGTCGTAGTGATTAGCCGAGGGGGACAACCACATACTTACATCTGCCTTTAACCAACGACATGAAAGTACAGTGAATATCTTTGTACCAATGATCAAGACATAAGCCAAGACCCGACGAATCAATTCCATGTCAAGTTACTTTCTCTATTGATTCTCTTTTCTGTTTCTTTTCGTTATTTATTTTTTTAGTATTTAATTTCTGCTTGGTTACGACGATTCAATCCCAAATTGTGACATCGAGAGAGGATTTCACCAATTCTCTGTGGGATCGACCATGTGCTTGCAACTAGCGAACCTAGTGAAGAGTGTAGGTAATTATAAATTTATCTTGATGTTGGTCCCGAAAGAGCAAGGTTTGGTGTATGGGGGGGGAATACAC
>JAPKLX010000205.1:503704-516537 GCA_026898415.1 Leonotis leonurus | reverse complement strand
CAGTGATTCCCACTCCTTCTGGTCTCCATTTGGTACCCAATTGTCTTTGGGCATCTTTTTCTGCATAGACAGATTCCAAGCCATGAATGGCTTATTCTTCTTCTTTGTCTGAGTTGTGGACTGAAAGGTTTGTTGAGATTGTTCTTATGTGGGTGGAGAGAATGGTGTTTGGAATGACTTCTCTCTGGCCTCTTGTTCTGCCAATCTCTTCTCTCACTCTGTCTGTTCTTTGTAGAACTGTGTCCTGAATGCGGGATCACATGTTTGTTCCTTGTTTACGCCAAAAAGCAGTAGCTCGGCAATCTGGTCTCCTTCATCTGCCATTGGCTTCTTCCCTTTATCTGGTGATTTTTGTTGCTGTGTTGGCTCAATTGTTGGATCTGCTCTTGAAGGAGTGTATGATCTCTCCATAAATGGTTGATCTCCTCCAGCAGAATCATTTGGCATTTCACCTCCAGCTTCTCCTTTTGGACCTCCATCTGGTCCTCCTTCATCAGCTTCATCAAAAATTCCTCCTCCTGCTCCACCTTTTCCACCTTTATCAGATATTTCCCCATTTTAGACATCATCAAATGTTGTCTTGATAACTGTGCGAAGGTAATCGATCTCGGCCTTCATCTCCTTGAGCTTCAGCTCGGCATCTGCTTTGAAGTTGAGCAAGAAGGTGATGTTCTAGTTGGCATCTCCTATCTTCTTCTCAAGGTCCATTTTGGAGAGAGTCTCATCATAGGTTTCTTGTAGTTCTTCAATGTTGTTGAGTCTGGTGTTCTGATGATCAAATTCTGTAGGAGTTGGATAGAGCAGATCATCAAGAACTTTGACTTGATTTTCCTTCATGATCTCCACAAACTTTTCCCTTTCAAAGGTGCAAGTTGAGCATTAATCTCTATTGAGGTTGCCTCCTTGATTTCAGCAGTGATGAAAGCAGATTGAGCTTTGACAACCTCATTAATTAGATCCTTCTCTTTGGCTACAAGGTCACTAATTTTCTTCTCTACGGTCTCCAGCCTCTGATCTAATTTTTCTCTGGCTGCATCAGCTGCTTCTTGATCGTCATCCATCTTCTTATTTAAGTCCTTGACCTCATTTCTCAACTTTCGGCGCAGGTCTTTATTCATATCATTTACATAGTCCTTCTGATGCTGATTGAAACCAGCAAGGACTTATGTGGCCTTCTCCTGGACGACATTGCAGGTGGCAGTCATCTGGTCTTGTACTCTGATAGTGATCAAGTCATCAACCTGCAGATTATTGAATGGCTTGTGCTCTCTCTCTCCAGAATTTCTTCCAGATCAACGAAAGTAATCTTCTTCTTCAGACTGGCTGCTGCCCCTTGAGTGTAAATTTCATTTGTAGGTTCTCCTCCAATTACCTGCCCCACGGGCTTTTCATCAACTGGATCCAAGATCACAGTTGGTATCTTCTTGGTGCACTACTTCTTTGGCTTCTCAGCCTCCATTTCATGTTGTTCTATTGTTGCTGTTGTTGTTGTTGTTGCTGTGGACTGATCTGCTGCACCACATGGGTTGGGTCCTCCAATTTGGTCATCTCCTTGACCACCCATCTCCACATCCTGGTAAGCGTCATCATCTAATCCAGTCACAATTGTGAAGAAATGCATTCTATCGACATAGAATGATTTCAAGTCAATCTGAAGTAACTTCACTTCGTGCTTCATGATGGCAAGAATTAGTTGGTGATATTCTGCCCTTACTTCCCCGATATAATTGGCTTGTAGAAGGCTCAATAAGGTGGCCTCTTCTACCTTCAGTTTCTCTATCGATCTGGTCTTCAATGTTGGTACCGAAAGAGCAAGGTTTGGTGTATGGGGGGGGGGGGGGGGGAAAAACACCAAATCCAAACTTTTCAGTTTACTTGACAAGTTAATAGAGAGATCAAGCTATTCTATATAAGAAATTGCTTGGAAGGTGACTAGATAGGTCGATGTGCAGATCGATAGCAGTTTTAGTCCAAACAGATTACTCTCTTAGTGAAAGCACTTAGCTAATAATAAGAGTGATCCTATTACATTCTGAGTGTTGAGTGAGTGCGGAATAATGGTGGATTTTGTCGGTGCTTCTTTGTTTAGAAAACCTTTTAAAGCTTAATCGAGTATTTAGAGAATTGATTAAGAATGCAGTTTGTATGAGAGTGACAGATAGTGAATAAAACAACTGGAATGAAAGTGCAGAAAGTAAATAACGCAGTTATTTTTACGTGGTTCGGGAAACCCCCTACGTCCACGGTCTAATCCAAACTGGATTAGATATCCACTACTAGGATACTCTCTTATTTATACTCGCTGAGAACGAGCCACAAGTTCCAACCACAACTAGATTGAGACTTACGCACGAATAAGGGTCGTGTCCCTTTACAACTTACAGAAAACTACTGTAAACAGGGTATCTTCACGTTAATCGACTAGAAAACTACCAGCTAGCAAAGATCTCCTTCTTCTCTCGATAAGACAGACTTGAATCGAGGTTGGGTTGATGTGATTGCGATCACGAACGGTTTGGAGCTTTTGTCTGACGTGAGATAGGATTACTTGAGAATGTTTCTGTCAATGTTGCGCCAGCATCTTTCAGACTTTAAAACTCCAAATATATATAGGCTTTGAATTTGAAATTCTAGCCGTTTGTTGATTGGCATGATTTGATTGTTGATTGCCAATTAATCATCTCTCTTCTTTCCTTGTTGAGTCGTTGATTGAATCTTCTATGTATGGAGAGCAGATCAATTGTGATTACTTTCCTTCTTCATTGTCAATTAGGGATTCTCCTTCCAATTGTCAAGTGGATAGGCTTTGATACTAATCATGGTAAGTGGATGTGATGAGAGATCAATGACATCTTGGTGGTTTAGATAGCTCTATTGATCTGTTGCTACTTCTGTCTGGTTGGTTCGACACTTTCTGTTCGGTTGGAACTTTCTGGTTAAGCCCTTTCTGGTTGAACAACTTTCTGTTTAAGTTGATTTGCTCCAACTTTCTGTCTGAGACTTGCTGGTTCAACTTTCTGTTAAAGTTTGATTTACTCCAACTTTCTGTCTGAGACTTGCTGGTTCAACTTTCTATTAAAGTTTGATTTACTCCAACTTTCTGTCTGAGACTTGCTGGTTCAACTTTGATACGGCCAACAATATGCGGAAGCAAGAATCGAACACACGTCAACAGAAAAGGTTGGTTCAAATCAAATTACGATAAAAAAAAACCAGTTGGAGACCCGATTAGAAACTATAACAAATCATCTCGGATTAAGCTCAAATTTTATCACCAATTATAAACTGAAGTCTAGAACAACATATCCAAAATTCAGCCAATTCGCACGAAGGGTTTGAGATCTGGCTCGGGGCGGACTTTTGCTGCGTTTCTAGGGATAAATTGGAAACGACGGCGTGTGGAAGGGAAACGGGATTGGCGTGGGAATGGAATGGAAGTATAGGCTGAGTAAATGGTATGTGATGGGTGGGGGAACGTTGGGAAGGCTGGAAACAGAAGAAAAAGGGATGAAAAACTTACCGAAACGAACCCCGGATCTACTGGAATCCGAAACGCGCCTATGGATCGATCTTCGTGGCTTGTCTAACCCGGATACTACTGGATATCACGAACGAGACAGATGAATTCAAGTTCTAAAGAGCCAACTCAAGAACTCTACCAGGAACGTAAGAAAAACGTGAGACAAAATAATTCACTCGAATTTTGATTAAAAATTGTCTGCCGTCCAAAAGAGTTGTTCAAAGTCTTAAATACTGCAGATTTTGACCTAGGCCCATAAGTATAATTAGGGCACTAAATTCGAAAATATAAAATCCAACAATTGGGCTTAAAGCAAAACACAAAGTCTGAGCCCAATTAAAATTAAAACAAGCATAAAGAAACCAAACACTAAGGAAGCCCAATTTTCGAACCAAAAGGTCTTGTTCGAAACTCCTTTGATATTCTTCAATCTTGGACGCTGGTCCAATTCACCAATTTGGGCTGCTTAATTCCATAATCTTCATCTTCCAATTTCTTCCGGATAATGCACTGAAAATAACCTTGCAGCTTCTTTGCTCGCAATCTTGTAACTGGGCCTCTCAATTGCAATTCCGGGTTTGATTCATCATTGCTGGATCCCGGCTCATCAAACTTTCTGTTAAAGTTTGATTTACTCCAACTTTCTGTCTGAGACTTGTTCATTTAGCTTTCTGTCTAAGACTCTCTGGTTCAACTTTCTGTCTAAGTCAATCAACTTTCTGGTTGAAACTTTCTGGTTCAGCTTATCTGTTTGTTTCAGATTCCTGTTACATAGAAACCAGATAGAAGTAATATATAGAACATGAGTAATCCTAAGTATGTTTTCGAGGGAACATCATCAATATTCAATTTAATTGCGGGGTTCCCAACATTCAAGAGTGCATCAAAGACGTAATACTCCTTGTCTTTGATAAACAGATAAAGCTTGACTCTTTGCGCTGCTCCATGGCTCTCTGGCAGCAGATGGATTCCTGGAAAATCTTTGTGAATAGAATGCTCTGCTTCATTTTCCAATAAGTGTATCACTTTCTCACCTGTCTTTTCTTCTCCTCCTCCTCATCAACTTCCTCTTCCTCCTCTTCTTCCTCACTTATTCTCTGCATATGATCTGGTGAGGGCGTTGTTATCCTCGCTGGAGAGAAGTCCTTGGCCTGGTTAGGGTCAAAAGAGGACTCTAGCTCCACATATGTAGGAGTCTCTGTTGCCAGCTGTGCTTCCTCTAGTTGAGGAATGGTGCTCTCTTGTTGATGAGAGGGTTCATCTGGTTGATGAGTGGTTGGTTTTGGTTGTGAGTCTCCTGCTGATGGTGGAGAGTCATGTTGAACCGTCAGGCCTTCTCCTCTTTTATTTAGGCTGGTGTGTTGTTGTAGATGTATCTGTATCAATAGAGCTTGCCCTCTTGTTAGGGGGCTTTCTCTGTGTCTCCTCTTTCTGCACCTTCTCATTTGGTGCCTTTTCGTTCTTCTCATCTCCCTCGGATGGTGGCAACCAACTGGGATTTGATCTCCCCATCTCAAGTAGTGCTTCCAGATGCACATCATCTGAGACTTTGTTCAATAGTGCATGGGTTATACCCAAGGACATCTCGATTTGGTGCTGATCCTTAGGAATGGTCAACCTCGAGTTGAATTCCACAGTATTCTCCCAAACCTGTTGTTTGTAGAATTTCTCCACCAGGAAATTGATTTTTGTAGAGTGTCTCAGGTTTCTCTTCACTTCCATTGACACTGCATTGTCCTTGGCATCCTTTGTCCACTTCACCAACCTGGCTTCCTTCCCTAGTAACTCAAACAAGATTCTGCTCCAGTTGACCTTGAGGTTGAGAACGACCGCAGTTAATATTCTAAACTTCTCAGGTGTTACTTGGTCATGAAAATACACTGTGTGTCATGAAAATACACTGCATGAACTCGAATACCAGCTTGTACCCTTGGTTGAAGCAAAGCTCGTTGGAACATCCTTCCAGTGTAGTGAATGGGGATAACCATCACCTTCTCCAAAGCTTCTTGCAGCTGTTCAGTGGTGATCTCAGAAAGTTCCATCCCTTCATCCTTCAACCGATAGGCTTCGTTGATCATGGACATCACATCATAGGTGGTTTTGCTGGTTCTGTCACCTATTAGCATCAGTACATTTGCTTCATATCCATCCTTCTCATCATGCCATGTGAGGTGAAGGTGGCTTCTTGCTTGGCCAAATACATAGTCGGGTGAGTTGTCACTATGTTGTGGAATCGACGCATATATATAAGAAATAAATGAACGGCTAAGATGAAAGGGATAAAATTTTACGATTTAGGATAAAAGTCTCCCTTTTTTGGTTTTCCCGCTTCAGCTTTTCTTTTGCCGCCTTTCTCTGCGTCTAATACACGCGCTAGATCCTAGGGTTGGAAAGTAGAGCGTGTGAATCTTTCTAACCACTGCAGCTTTCCGTCTTTTATTTTGGTAACGATTTTCCTCGATCACAGTTAACAAAACCTGTACAAATCATCACAATTATGGAAGATTTTGAAAATCTATGTCAGAAAATAACTTTATTGACTAAGATTAGGATGGTGTTTAGATCAGAAATTGATACTAATTTCTGAGTTCCCCCTTGATTAAGTAATCAATTTTGGAAAATTTATTTCCACGTGGAATGATCAAATCTCGTCCAAAATTTCTGATAAGTGTTAACACCAGATGATCTGATCTTCACTTGGTCTTTATTTGCTGACTATTTGGTCTTCATAACTTCCATACTCTGTTAGCTGTCAATCTAATTCTCATGATCTGTATGATGATCTGTACTTCATCAATCTCCATAGTTTATGGTCTGCACTTCATCAATCTCCATAGTTTATGGTCTGCACTTCATCAATCTCCATAGTTTATGGTGCACTTCATCAATCTGATATGATCTGATTTAATGATCTGGTGTTAATTTGATCATTTCATCTGGGTTCAACAATCCTAGATTTCCATATAGCATCTTGAATCTCTCTTCTGGTAGTGCTTTTGTCAATATATCAGCTCTTTGAACATCTGTGTGTATCTTCTCGATCTGGACATGCTTCCTTTCCACATGATCCCGTATAAAAACATGTCTCACATCTACATGCTTGCATCTCGTATGTAAGACTGGATTTTGCGTTATAGCAATAGCACTTGAAGTATCACAGAATATAGGTATTTCTTTTACATCGACCGCGTAGTCCTTGAGTTGCTGCTTTAACCAAAGTATATGTGCACAACAGCTTCCTGCGGCCATATATTCTGCTTCTGTTATTGATGTAGCAATAAATGTTTGCTTCTTTGAAAACTATGAGATCAGTTTGTTACCAAGAAATTCACAAGCTCTAGATGTTGACTTTCTGTCGAGCTTACATCCTGCATAATCTAAATCTGAGTAACCTGTTAGCTCAAAATTGTCATCACATGGATACTATAATCCAGTGTGTGTTGTTCCTTTAAGATATCTTAGTATCTTCTTGGTTGCTTCCATATGTGACTCCTTGGGGTTGGCCTAATATCTAGCACATAGTCCAATTGCAAAAGTAATGTCAAGTCGACTAGCAGTTAAGTATAGTAATGAACCAATGATACCCCTATACTGAGTTATGTTTGTTGGTTTCCCCTTTGGATCTGGATCTATTTTCCCATTGGTCTGCATTGAAATCTTGACAGGTTTACTATCTTTGACTCCAAATTTGGTGATTAAGTCATGAATGTACTTCGCTTGATTAACGGATATTCCATCTTGTAGCTGCTTCACCTACAAACCTATAAATAAATTCATTTCGCCCATCATGGACATTTGATACTTATTTTTCATAAGCTCTGCAAACTTATCACATAAATAACTAGATTATGATCCAAAAATGATATCGTCAACGTATATCTGCACTACAAAGATATATTCTTTGACTTTGATTATGAATAGTGTCTTGTCAACAAATCCTCTTCTATATCCTAATTCCAGCTGAAATGTTGATAATGTCTCATACCAAGCTCTGGGGGCTTGTTTCAATCCATGAACTGCTTTGGCTAATCTGTAAACCTTCTGGTCTGGGTTGCCTTCTTCAAAACCAGGTGGTTGTTCCACATATACTTCTTCTTCTAGAATACCATTTAAGAAAAAACTCTTGACATGCATCTGGTAAACTATGAATCTCTTGTATGCTGCATATGCCAAGAATAATTTGATTGCTTCCAATTTGGCAACTGATGGGAATGTCTCATCAAAATCAATGCCTTCTCGTTGACTATATCCCTTAGCAACTATCTAGTTTTGTTTCTGACAACTTCACCATTCTTATTTCATTTGTTCTTGAATACCCATTTACACCTATAAGTCACAGGTGTCTTGGTCGATCTACAAGATACCAAACTTGATTTCTCTTAAACTCATTAAGTTCTTCTTGCATAGCAATAACCCAATCTGCATCTTGTAGTGCTTCATATGCATCGATGGTTCAACATGAGATAGGTAACAACTTAGAAGTGTGCTCCCTCCATGCATTCTTCTGGTCTTCACACGATCTGATGGATTCCAACAATCTGTTCTGGAGGATGATGATCTTGTATCCACTTTCTTCAACTGGACATCTCTTCTTCTGATATCTCAGGTTCTGGTTCTTCTGTTGGTTCCTCAAAGTCAGGGTGTGCTGTTGAAGTTGTTTGGAAAGGGTTTTCTTCTTTTATCTCTTGGTTGACATCCTGGTTGTTGCTAATTTCTCTGGATTCTTCATGTTGACTCTGAATAGATTCTCTATCTTCTGTTCTTATAAGTTCACTGGGATCATCTGTTCTGGTCCAGATCAATGTGAGTTGTTACCCCTTGTTGTGTGCTGGAAGTGAAGAGGAACTTGAGACACTCTACCAAGATCAATGTTAGTTGTTCCCCCTTGTTGTGTGGTGGTCTCAGCTACGTGTTGAACATCGATCTCGTCCCCTTCTATTGAGTTCCAGATTAGAATATCTTCAAGTAATATCCCTCCTGATCTTCTATTGTTGATTTGGTTGTGAACTTGTTCGTCACCTGTTTCCCTGTATTCAAGAATAGTCTCATCAAATACAATATGCGGTGTTACCTCCACAACATGAGTTTTTCTATTGTAAACCCTATAAGCTTTGCTAACATCAGAAAATCCTACAAATATTCATTGGTCAGCTTGGCTATCAAAGGTTTTTAATTGAGATTTTCCATTGTTATGAATGTAACACGTACAACCAAAAGTACGAAAATACTATACCCTGGGCTTTCTATTGTTCCAGATCTTGTATGGTGTCTTCCCATGTCTGAGAGTTATCACCGATCTGTTCTGTGTGTAACATGCCGTGTAGATGGCTTTAGCCCAAAACTTCATTGGTAATTCTGTTGCATTAAGCATGGTGCGAGCTGCTTCTTTTAATGATCCGTTTCTCCTCTCAACTACTCCATTCTGTTGAGGTGTTCTTGCAGTAGATGTCTGGTGTGTGATACCCATCTAATTGCAATATGCCACAATTTTCTGGTTCAGAAACTCTATCCCTCGATCTGATCTGATTGTCATGACAGTAGTCTCCTTTTGCTTAGTGATCTTGTTGAGAAAATTTAGCAGCTTCTCCAGTGTTTCTTTCTTCTTGAACAGAAAGATAACCCAAGTGCATCTTGAGTAATCATCAATGATAACTAGAGTTTACTTTCTTTCATTGATACTTAATGGCTTGACAGGGCTAAATAAGTCTAAATGTAGTAACTCCAAAATTCTGGAAGATGAGTGAGCTGCTTTGCTGGTAAACGATGATTTGGTCTACTTCCCAGCTTGGCATGCTTCACAAATATGATCTTTGTCATAGACTTGATCTGGTAACCCTTCGACTAGCTTTTCTCTTGTAATCTTGTTGATTGATTTGAAATTCAGATGGCTAAGTCGCTTTTGTCATAACCAGCTTGTCTCAGAGATTGTCTTAGTGACTAGACATGTCTCGATCTGGTTTGTTCACTGCACAATGTACAATTAGTCCTGCAGTTTCCCTGTAAGAAAAATTTCATCTCCTTCCTTGTTCTTCACAAAATAATTGTTAGCATAAGAAACAATCTGATTACCTCTAGCACAGAGTTGGCTAACAGAAAACAGATTATGACTAAGACCCTTCACATAAGATACATTAGTGATGGTGGTCTTGCCAATCTTGATATTACCATATCCTCAGGTATAACCTTTTTAGTTACAACCAAAGGTTACTTGTGGACCTTGTCTTTCCACATAATCTAATAGAGAGTTCTTGTCACATGTCATATGCTTTGAACATCCACTATCAATAATCCAGATGGTTCCCTTTGCTACTTGTCCTCTTCTTGTAGCTCTTCGATCCTACAATTATATAGACTTAGCTACCCTTTCAACGAATGGGTGCTTGGTTAGTAGCAAATGTTCCCTTAGGAACCCAGATTAACTTAGTGTCAGGAACACAAATATAAAAGGTAATCTGTCTCCCTGCATCATCTGTTCTTGAGATTGTTTTGTAGACTGATGGATGGTTCCTTTCAACATTATCCCAGTTGATTTTCTTCTTAGTTGATGATCTGTTGATCTTCTTCTATTTATGATTTTCATCAGTTTTAACATAGTGGGGAGGTTGATCTTTCATCTGATAATACTTCTTGTCTCTTACTTCTTTCATCATCATCTTCTGGGGTAGATTCTTGTTGTTCTTCAAATCCTTAACTTGATCTGTTATGTCACGAATTTGGTTACACTTGCTTGTCCAGTATAACCTAATCTAGTTGTTCCTCTTCTCTGAATATCAATTATCATACCAGCTCGTTCTTGACTTTTGTTTATCTTACTCATGTTCTCCATGGTCTTCTTCACCTTTTCTTCAACTACTTTTTTCATGTTGATCATGTCCTTCACTTTTGAGTTGAGTGAGTAGATCTCTGCATCTTTGATCTTGATCTGTCCTTCAAGATCGTTCACTTGAGCAGAAAATATTGTGTTTGCCTCACTCAATATCTTTACTGTTTCATTCAGCTTGTCATTCTCCTTAATAACTTCAGAGAATAATTTCTTAATGCTCGTATAGCTTTTGAACATCTCGTTGATATCTTCCCATGAGACTTCAGCTTCATCTTCATTACCAGAGTCATAGATAGGATTATTTGATGACATAGAGACATGAGAATTTACCTCGATCTGGTCAAGACCGTTGTCTATTCCCATGTAGCATTATCCCAATCTTCTTCTGTGTCATGTACATAAAATACTTCATCGTTCTGTGATGAACTATCTGATAAATGGCTCGAACTGCTTGAGTCTTCTCCAGCTAGCAAAGCTTTGCGTTGAGCTTTAAGCTTTCAATCTCTTTTGGCTCTTAACTCTTCTCTCTATCTTTTGGATAGATCAAGGCAATCTGACTTGAAATGACCTGTTCTGCCACAGCCATAACAAGTATAATCAACAGAGTTAGATGTCTTACCATTACTTTTTACCTCGCCTTTGCTATCAGATCAACAGAGTTAGATGTCTTACCATTAGATGTCTTACCATTAGATGTCTTACCATAACAAGTATAATCAACAGAGTTAGATGTCTTACCATTAGATGTCTTGATCTCTATTTTTCTGATATCTACTTTTGTTGTCTTTGTATAATCTACGATATTTTCTCGATCTAACTTCCATCTTGTCCATTCTCTTGGCAATCATAGCAAACTCCTTGAGCAGCCTGTCATAATCTCCTTCTTCTGGTACAGCAGGTGCTACTGGTTCATCTGCTACACATTTTCCTTCTTGGAACTGCTCTCGTTCTTCTTGCTAGATGCATGATCTGGTCCATGAATTCTTCTGATGTCACATTCATGTACAGCTAGATGATCAAATAATGCTTCAACTGAGAGATTGTTGAAATCAACACGTCATGGTTGCATTGCAGAATATATCTCCCAGCTTGGCCGTAGTGCTCTGAGTATCTTGAAAATTTTCTCTCTTTGAGTGTACTTGTTCTTCTTAAAAGCAGATAATTCAAGCAAGACTTCAATGAACCTGTTCTTCATCTGTTCAATGGTTTCTCCAGGTCTCATCTTGAATTCATCGAATTTGTTGCAAGCTAATGACAACTTGTTCTCGATCATGGCCTCCGAACCTAAGCTGAGTTCACGCAGTGCTTCCCACATCTCTTTGGCTATATCCAGATCATGAATCAGCCAGATGGACTCCTTTGACTATGCTGGACATAACTCCCTTGGCAAAATCATCCAGATTTGCTTCACGTCGTTCTTCAGATGTGTATGTTCTGGGATTTTTAAGTACATTCTCTTTGACTACGCCAGTTTCTGTGATACGAGAATTCTCTGTATCATTGGATAGAGAATTCTTCACAAGCTCTAATAATAAAAGATTCAATGAGGAGAAATAGTATGCACGTGGATGAAAATAGGTTTGCCTATATCTTTTCAAGTTGACCACGCAGGTTTACATCCAATTGTTTACACTTTGTGTGTAGGACTAGATTTTGTGTAATCGCGGTAGAATTCGAGCTGTCACAGAATATCGATATTTTCTTCACATTGATCTCATCATCCTTGAGCTGCTGCTTAAGCCATGATATTTGAGCAAAACAACTTCCAGGGGCCATGTATTCAGCTTCAGTGGTTGATGTAGCTACAGAGGTTTGCTTCTTTGAGAACCAAGATATCAACTTGTTTCCAAGAAATTGACAGGTTCCTGAAGTAGACTTCCTATCTAGCTTACATCCTGCATGTTGGTCCCGAAACCTTTCAGTTTACTTGACTAATTAACTTAGAGAGATTAAGCTTTCTCGAGGGAGATTGCTCAAGGTTGACAAACCAGATCGATAACTAGATCGATAGATGATCTGTCCAGTCAGAGTCTCTCTTGTGAGTTACGTTAAGCAACTAACAAGAGTGATCTTTGTTATCAAACAGAACGTAGTGTGCGAAATATGGTGGACTTAGTTAGTTGCTCTTATTAGAAAACCTTTGAAGAATATTAATCAGATCGATTAACAGATTGATTAAAGATATGCAAGTTGGAGTGCAAGTGTTTGGTTAGTGAATAAAAAACTTGAAAAGAAAAATGCGTAAGGTAAAACACACAGTTGATTTTACGTGGTTTGGGGAACCTCCTACGTCCACGGCCCAATCAAAACTAGATTGGTTATCCACTACTAGGATACTCTCTTCTTTATACTCACTGAGAACGAGCCACAAGTTTCAATCACAACTAGAGTGAAACTTGTGCACAAATAAGGGTCGTGTCCCTTTACAACTTGTAGATAAATCTGCTACAATGTACCTTCACGTTAAGCCACTACAAAAATACTAGCTAG
>JAPKLX010000205.1:440662-484999 GCA_026898415.1 Leonotis leonurus | reverse complement strand
GAACTTGAATTATGGAGGAGAAAATTTCTTGTCTATGGAGGAAGTGTGGTGCACGAAAATGAGGGGAAGGAGGAGGTGGAAGATGATGAAATATGATAAGGATGGCTTTCTTATATATTAAGTATAAGATTTTTTTTATTAATTAAATAATTTGATAATTATCCACTTAGCTCTAGGGGCTTCTAGAAGGTCCCACCTCCTCGATTTTCGTGCATCGAGATCTTAATGCTGGATTACTCATCTCGACACAAGGAATCCACCGGTTCAGACCGTTCGCGATTCCGAGTTCAGATGAACGAATTATTCGAGTTTTACCTTACCGAATGAATTTAATTACATAAATTCCTTTCTAAAGCAATATTTTCTAACAAAATCCTCATAATAATCTCTTCTATGTATCTTAGAAAATTGGGCTTAATTTATAAATATTGCTACGGCTGTCGAATTCCCAAATTGAATTCCTGCCGAAAACTAATTAAATTATTATCGAAATTGCAATAATAAATTTTTATTCTTTCTTTTATCTGTTTTCAAGCTTAATGGAATTTCTAATTCCATTTTTCTATGTTATCTAATAGATAAAAATTTTCTCTTCTGAGGGGCATGCGTCGTCTGAGTTTATTCTATCTCAACCCCTTTCTTTTATCTCTAATATGGAATTAATAAATTCCATTTTCTTTCTTAACAAAATATTCATAATTCTTTCTTCTAAATCGTATAATAGATTCTTCAAACTCTTCTTAATCTCATAAAAATATTCTCTTAGGGATGCAATGCCCTAATTAAGCTTTAATTATCATTTAATTACAGCTACAGTATTTCGGGGTACTACAGCAAATTTATCACAAAGATAGATTGATTGAGATCCAAAAATAATATCATCAACATAGATTTGTAACAAAAGGATATTCTCTTTGACTTTGATGATGAACAATGTCTTGTCAATTGATCCTCTTCGAAATCCGGACTCCAGCAGAAAGGTTGACAATGTCTCATACCAATATCTAGGAGCTTGCTTTAACCCATAAACTGCTTTAGCCAATCTGTAGACTTTCTGGTCTGGATTTCCTTCTTCAAAACCAGGTGGCTTCTCCACATAAACTTCTTCTTCTTGAATACCATTCAGGAAAGCACTCTTAACATCCATCTGGTACACTGACTCTTTTGTAAGCTGCATATGCCAAGAACAATCTGATTGCTTTCAATCTGGCAATTGGTGCAAATGTCTCATCAAAGTCTATGCCTTCTTGTTGACTATATCCTTTAGCAAGTAATCTGGATTTGTTTCTGACAACTTCACCATTCTCATCTCTCTTGTTCTTGAATACCCATTTAACACCGATTACTCTTTGGTGTCTTGGTCGATCTACTAGGTACCATAATCGGTTTCTCTTGAATTCATTTATCTCTTCTAGCATAGCAACGATCCAATCTACATTTTTTAGTGCTTCATATGCATCAGCTGGTTCAACATGAGATAGGTAGCAACTTAATAGTGCGCTCTCTCCATGCATCCTTCTGGTCTTCAAATGATCTGATGGGTTCCTAACAATCTGTTCTGGTGGATTATCTTGAATCGACTTTCTGCGCCTAGACATCTCTTCTTCTGATATCTCAGGTTTAAGTTCTGTTGTGGGTTCCTCAAATTTTGGGTGTGCTGCTGAGGTTACTTGGAAAGGATTTTCTTCTTCTATTGCCTGGTTGATATCCATGCTATTATTAACTTATTTGAAATCAACAGGTTGACATTGAGCTGGTTCACTATCTTCTGGTTGCACAGATTCACTACTTTCTCGTACTGATATGTCTTGATCTGGTTCAATGTGAGTTGTTCCCCCTTGCCGTGTGCTAGTTTCAGCTATAGGTTGAACATCATCTTCTTAATTTTTGAGTGAATTCCAGATCAGAACATATTCTGGTAATATTCCGCTTGAGGTGTTACCTCCACAACATGTTTCCCTATATTCAAGAATAGTTTCATCAAATACAATATGAGGTGTTACCTCCACAACATGAGAATATTCCAGGGTCAGTTTTAATATCAAAAGTTTTCAATTGAGATTTTCCATTGTTATGAATCTAACACGTACAACCAAGGGTACGAAAATACTTAATCCTGGGTTTTCTGTTGTTCCAGATCTCATATGGTGTTTTTCCATGTCTGAGTGTGATGATTGATCTGTTCTGTGTGTAACACGCTGTGTAGATAGCTTCTACCCAAAACTTCTTTGGCAGATTGATTTCATTTAACATGGTACGTGCTGCTTCTTTTATTGATCTGTTCATCGATCCTGCAATTACATAGACTTAGCTACCCTTTCAACAAATGGGTGCTTGGTTAGTAGCAAATGTTCCCTTAGGAACCCAGATCAGTTTAGTGTTAGGAACACAAATATAACAGGTGATCTGTCTCCCTGCATCATCTGTTCTTGAGATAGCTTTGTAGACAGATGGATAATTCCTCTCAATGTTGTTCCAGTTGATCTTTTTTTTCTTTATTGATGATGTTCTGGTAGGAGCCTTCTGTTTCTGGTTCCTATCTATTTTGACATACTGAGTAGGCTGACCATTCATCTGATAATACCGTTTGTCTCCTTCTTCTTTGACCATCATCTTCTGGGGTTGGTTCTTCCCATTCTTAAGATTGATCACTTGATCTGGTATATTCTTTCTTTCAACTACGAACTTTGTTGATTTTGATTCTCCAGTGTAACCTAGTCCAGTAGTTGATCTGGTCTTATTCTGCATATCCCAGATCATGTTGACGCGCTCACTGCTTTTGTTGATCTTGCTCATATTCTCCCTTGTCTTCTGCAATTTCTCCTCTAATACTTCTTTTATGGTGATCAAGTCTTTGACCTTTGAATTGAGTGAGTAGATTTCTTCATCTTTGGTCATGATCTATCCTTCCAGATCGTTCACTTTTGCAGAAAACTTTGTGTTGGCTTCACTGAGAATCTTTATTGATTCATTCAGCTTATCATTCTTCTTGATGACTTCTGAAAACAGCTTCTTTATGCTTGTATAGCTTTTGAAAATCTCATTGACTTCTTCCCAATAGACTTCTGGTTCATCTTCATTACCCGAATCATATGCAGGTTTGTTAGATATAGAAACATGAGAGTCTACCTCGTTCTGATCAAGGCCATCATCAATTGCCATGTAACATTCATCTCAATCTTCTCCTTCATCATGTGCATAGAATGCTTCATCGTTCTCGGATGAGCTATATGAGAAATGGCTCAAACTGCTTGAATCTTCCTCCGCTAACATATCTTTGCGTTGAGCTTTGAGCTTTCGATCTCTCTTGGCTCTTAGCTCTTCTCTCTGGCTTTTGGATAGGTCAGGACAATCTGTCTCGAAGTGACCTGTTCTGCCACAACCATAGCAAGTATAGTCGGTGGAATTATTAGTATTCTTTACCTCACTCTTGTTATCAGGTCAATCTTGATCTCTACTCCTCTGGAATCTATTCTTATTATCTTTGTGGAATCTACGATATTTCCTCGATCTGACTTCTATCTTGTCCATTCTCTTCGCGATCAAGGAAAATTCCTTGAGTAACTTGTCGTAACCTCTTTGTTCTGGTAGAGCAGGTACTACAGGTTCATCAGCTACGCTCTTTGCTTTGAAGGCTACTTCTTTCTCGTTCTTTGAGTTGCTTTCACTCTTCTTGCTGGTTGAGTGATCTGGTCCATGAATTCTTCTTATGTCGCATTCATGAACAGCTTGATGATCAAATAATGCTTCAGTAGTAAGATCATTGAAATCAACACGTAGAGGTTGCATGGCTGCATATATCTCCTAGCTTGGTGGTAGTGCTCTGAAAATCTTGAGATTCTTCTCTCTCTGGGTGTACTTGTCCTTCTTGAAGGCTGATGCTTCCAGCAAAACTTCAATAAACATGTTCTTCATTTGTTCAATGGTTTCTCCAGGTCTCATCTTGAAATGATCGAACTTGTTGCTGGCTAATGAAAGTTTGTTCTCGATCATAGCTTCCGATCCTAAGCTGAGTTCATGTAGTGCTTCCCACATCTCCTTGGCTGTATCCAGATCTTGAATCTTGGCCAGATGGACTCCGTTGATTGTACTGGAAATGATTCCCTTTGCAAAGTCATCTAGGTTTACTTCTCGTCGTTCTTCAGATGTATACGTTCTGGGATCTTTGAGCATGTTCTCTTTGATTACTCCAGTTTCAGTAATTCGAGTCTTCTCCTCGTAAATCGCCAGTGGACCTTCCTCGATCACTTTCCACATCAAGAAATGATGAGCTTTCAAACAAGTTTTGATTCTAAAGCTCCATTCTCTGTATCATTGGATAGAAATTCTTCACAAGCTCTAATAATAAAAGATTCAATGAGGAGATATAGTATGCACGTGGATGAAAATAGGTTTGCCTATATATATTCAAGTTGACCACGCAGGTTTCAACCCTATGAAATAGAAACAATGGTCTTTTGAACCACTGCTCTGATACCAATTGTTGGTCCCGAAAGAGCAAGGTTTGGTGTATGGTGGGGGGAATACACCAAATACAAACTTTACAGTTTAGTTGACTAATTACTTAGAAAGATCAAGCTTTCTCGTGAAAAGATTTCTTAAGTTTGACTGACCAGATCGATAATTAGATCGATAGCTAGTCTGTCCAGGTAAGATCTCTCTCGTGAAAAATACTTAGAGCGTTGTGTGCGGAATATGGTGGACTTAGTCTGTGCTCTTTATTTAGAAAACCTTTAGAAAACTTAACTAAGTAGATTAACAGAATGATTAAGAATGCAGATTGATTGCTTGTGCTGGATAGCGAATAAAAAAACTGAAAGTAAAGATGCTTAAAGTAAATAACACAGTTGTTCTTACGTGGTTCGGGAAACCCCCAATGTATATGGTCCAATCCAAACCGGATTAGATATCCACTACTAGGATACTCTCTTCTTTATACTCACTGAGATCGAGCCACAAGTTTCAATCACAACCTGATTAAAACTTATGCACAAATAAGGGTCGTGTCCCTTTACAACTAGCAGTAACAATTGCTACAGGGTGCCTTCACGTTAATCCACTAGAAAACTACTAGCTAGTGAAGATATCCTCCTTCTTCTTCTCAATAAGATAGACTTAAATTGAGTGTTGTGATTTCGATCACGAACGGCTTAAAGCTCGATCTGGAATATAAAAATCTTTTCAATGAATGCTTCGATGAGTGAGTTGATTTCAGAGCAGAGTAACGACTTGTTGACTGTCAGAGTGCTTTGTGTGTGCGCATGTCAACTTCCAGACTTGGTTCCAAGCTTTTATAGGTGTAGAATTTTGAAATTCTAACCGTTGACTTTGATTGGCTTGTAATAAATGATGATTGTCAATCAAAACATATGAATCCCATAAAGTCTTCTCTTACCTTGTGTGAAAGGTTGACCGAATCCTTGATATATGGAAAGCAGATAATGGTTGATTCTCTTTCCTTCTTCAAGTTTTGATTGATCCTCCTTCCTTTCTTGATCTCTAATGAAATGTTTTCCATCTTCGTGAGATTTGCTGATGTGGCAATCTAATTGGGATTCTTCTAAGTACATCTAGAAAATTTTATTTGAATGTCAGATGACTAGCTTGATCTGGTCCTGGGTTGGCTTACTCCATATTGCATGATCAGGTAAACAGATTAACATCAATCTGGTCAATATCAATCTATGTCAAAAAAGTTCCCAAGCATGGTTGTAACCTCTATGAATAATCTTAGCAAAACCAGATTGAGTGGTCATTGATCAGATTATCTGTTGCTTGTAGGCTCCTGTAGATCTGGATCTTCGAACAACTAACCAGATGACTTCTATAAGATATAATCCCTTACAGTTTAAGTCATCGTCTTACCTGATCTATGGAATTGTTCTCTATCAGATTCACTTTTATAAAATAGTGATCTGTTACATGTAGAACAGGTTAAGCCTAACAAACATTCATAATTCTAAGTGTATTTTCAAAAGAACATCATCAAAACTAAATTTTGTACTGGAAATGATTCCCTTTGCAAAGTCATCTAGGTTTACTTCTCGTCGTTCTTCACATGTATACATTCTGGGATCTTTGAGCATGTTCTCTTTGACTACTCCAGTTTCAGTAATTCGAATATTCTCCTCGTAAATCGCCAGTGGACCTTCCTTGATCACTTTCCACATCAAGAAATGATGAGCTTTCAAACAAGTTTTGATTCTAAAGCTCCATTCTCTGTATCATTGGATAGAGAATTCTTCACAAGCTCTAATAACGAAAGATTCAATGATGACAGATAGTATGCATGTGGATGAAAATAGGTTTGCCTAGATCTATTCAAGTTGACCACGCAGGTTTCAACCTTGTGAAACAGAAACAATGGTCTTTTGAACCACTCATCTGATACCACTTGTTGGTCCCGAAAGAGCAAGGTTTGATGTATGGGGGCGGGGGGAAATACACCAAGTGCAAACCTTTCAGTTTACTTGACTAATTAACTTAGAGAGATTAAGCTTTCTCGAAGGAGATTGCTCAAAGTTGACAGACCAGATCGATAGATGATTTGTCCAGTTAGAGTCTCTCTTGTTATTTATTTTAAGCACATAGAAATAGTGATCTTTATTATCAAACAATACATAGTGTGCGGAATATGGTGGACTTAGTCAGTTACTCTTATTAGAAAATCTTTGAAGAATATTAATTAGATCAATTAACAAATTGATTAAAGATATGCAAGTTTGAGTGCAAGTGTTGGGTTAGTGAATAAACAACTGCAAAAGAAAAATGCTTAAGGTAAAGCACATAGTTGATTTTACATGGTTCCGGAAACCCCCTACGTCCACGACCCAATCAAAACTAGATTTGTTATCCACTACTAGGATACTCTCATCTTTATACTCGCTGAGACCGAGCCACAAGCTCCAATCACAACTAGAGTGAAACTTGTGCACGAATAAGGGTCGTGTCCCTTTACAACTTGTAGATAAATCTGCTACAATGTACCTTCACGTTAAGCCACTACAAAAATACTAGCTAGAGAAGATATCTTCCTCCTTCCTCTCGATAAGACAGACTTAAATCGAGTGGGGTGTGATTTCGATCACGAACGGCTTTGAACACGATCTGGATTGTGAAATCTCCTCGTTGAATGCATTAATAGTTGAGTTGATTTCTTGGCAGAGTTTCAGCTTGCTTCCGAGATGATCGTATTTCGTATCTGTACTCCTCCAGATTTTGTTCCAAGCTTTTATAGGTGTAGAATTTGAATTCTAACTTTTGGGCTTTATTGGCTTGTAATAAATACTGATTGACAATCATGAGATATGAATCCCTGATTTGATCTTCTTGCCTTGTAGGAATGATTGACTGAATCCCTCTTGGTATGGAAAGCAGATGACTTAGTTGATCTGCTTCAGGTCAAGTTCATTCTTGATCTCTTTGCAGATGACTAATTGATCTCTTTCCTTTCTTCGCGCTTCAATTGATTTCTCTTCCATTCTTGATCTCTAATTGATAGACTTTCCTTCTTCTTGAGATCTGATGACATGGCAAGTCATGGTAGGATCCTTTCTATGTACATCGGGTAACAGATCGTATACCAGATGACTTAGTTGATCTGCTTCAAGTCAGGTTCATTCTCCTAATGACGATCTGGTCAACCAGATTAAGGTCAATCTGGTCTAGATGATCTGGTTCAAAACTTGCTCCAAAGAGTGTTGACAATATATGGGTCAGGTTGCTTATAACCAGATTGAGTGACCTACGAACAGATCATCTGCTCGCTACAGGTGTGTTGGTCTGCTTCCTCGAACAGAAGACTAATCAGATGACTTTTCTATAGGATAGAACACTAAAAAGTATTTAAGTCATTTACAATATAAGTCATCAGCTAACCTGGTCTAACACTTGTTCCCTATCAAATCACTTTATAGTATAGTGATCTGGTACATGTAGAACAAATTGAATCTAGCAAACAAAAGATAAATCTAAGTGTGTTTCAAAAGAGCATTATCAAAACTAAATTTTGTGAGGGGTTCCCAACACTGCATAATTAGAATTGAAATAACAAGTTAACTCAAAATTACCATATCATGGTTACCATAATCCTATGTGTGTTGTTCCTTTAAGATAGCGTAGTATCTTCTTAGCTGCTTCTATGTGAGATTCTTTGGGGTTGCCCTGATATCTTGCACAAACTCCAACTGCAAAAGTAATGTTAGTTCGACTAGCAGTTAGATATAAAAGTGAGCGTATAATACCCCTGTATTGAGGTATATTGGCAGGTTTGCCCTCTGGATCTGGATCAATCTTTCCATTTGACTGCATTGGGATTTTGACAGGTTTGTTATATTTGACTCCAAACTTGCTGATCAAATCTTAGACATACTTCGCTAGATTTATACATGTACCATCAGGTAGTTGCTTAACCTGCAATCCTAAAAAGAAATTCATCTCACCCATCATAGACAATTGATATTTGTTCTTTATAAGATCAACGAATTTATCACATAAATAAGTGGATTGTGATCCAAAAATAATATCATCAACTTAAATTTGCACTAAAATGATATGTACCTTGACTTTGATGATGAATAATGTTTTGTTAACTGAGCCTCGTCGATAACCCGACTCCAGTAAAAAGGTTGATAATGTCTCGTACCAAGCTCTTGGAACTTGTTTCAATCCATAGACTACTTTTGTCAATCTGTAGACTTTTTGTTCAGGATCTTCTTCTTCAAATCCAGGTGGTTGCTCTATCTATACTTCTTCTTCCAGAATACCATTTAGGAATGCGCTCTTGACATCCATCTGATATACTTTGAATCATTTGTATGCTGCATATGCCAAGAATAATCTGATAGCTTCCAGTCTGGCAACTAGGGCAAATGTTGCATCGAAGTCTATACCCTCTTGTTGACTGTATCCTTTGGACACTAATCTAGCCTTATTCATTACTACTTCTCCGTTCTCATCTCTTTTGTTTTTGAATACCCATTTAACACCTATTACTCCTTGGTGTTTATGACGATCTACGAGATACCACACTTGATTTCTCTTGAATTCGTTGAGCTCCTCTTACATAGCTACTATCCAATCTGCATTTTGAAGTGCCTCATATGCGTCGACTTGTTCAACGTGAGATAGGTAGCAACTTAGTAATGCGCTCTCTCCGTGCATTCTTCTGGTCTTCACGCGGTCTGTGAGGTTCCCAACAATCTGCTCTGGTGGATGATCTTGAATCCACGTTCTGTGCCTAGACGACTCTTCTGATATCTCAGGTTCAGGTTCATCTACTGGGTCCTCAAACTCTGGATTTGCTGATGAAGTTGCTTTAAATGGGTTCTCCATTTCAATCTCCAGGTTGGTATTCAAATTGTTATTAATCTAATTGGATTCATCAGGTTGACTATAAGCAGGTTCACTATTTCCAGATTGGGCAGGTCAGTTCTGATCATGTTCACTGTGAGTTGTTCCCCCTTGTTGTGTGATGGTCTCATTCGAAGGTTGAACATCAGTTTCATCTCTAAGTGGATTCCAGATCAGAACTTCTTCGAGTAATAAATTTCTTGAGCTTCTAGTACTCATCTGGTTGTGAGCCTAGTCTTCACCTGTTTCCTTGTATTCAAGAATAGATTCGTCAAAAAAAGTATAGGGTGTTACTTCCACAATATGAGTCTTTAAGTGTTGTAAACCCTATAAGCTTTGCTAATATCAGAATATCAAAAGAATATTCCAGGATTAGCTTTGCCATCAAAAGTTTTCAACTGGGATTTCCCATAATTGTGAATGTAACACGTACACCCAAAAGCATGAAAATACTTAATCCTTGGTTTTCGGTTGTTCCATATCTCATATGGAGTCTTTCCATGTATGAGAGTGATAACCGATCAATTCTGAGTATAACACGCGGTGTTAATTGCCTTTGCCCAAAATTTCTTTGGCAGGTTGGTTTCATTAAACATGGTGCGTGTTGTATCTTTTAATGATCTGTTTCGCCTTTCTACTACTCCATTCTATTGCGGTGTTCTGGTAGCCGATGTTTGATGTGTAATACCCATCTTGTTGCAGTATTCTTTGATCTTTTGATTTAAAAACTCAGTACCATGATCTGTTCTGATGGACTCAATGGTGGTCTCCTTTTGTCGAGTGATCTTGTTGAAGAAGTAGCTTCTCCGACGTTCCTTTTTCTTAAACAAAAAGATAACCCAAGTGAATCTAGAATAATCATCAATAATAACTCAAGTGTACTTTCTACCATTAATACTTAATGGCGTTACTGGGCCAAATAAATCTAAATGTAGAAGATCAAGTATCCTGTTTGATGAATGAGTCGTTTTGCTGGAGAAAAATGACTTGGTCTGCTTTCTAGCTTGGCAAGCTTCACAAATGTGATCTTTGTCGTATACTTGGTCTTGTAATCCTTCGACTAGCTTTTCTCATGCAATTTTGTTGATGGATTTGAAATTCAGATGGCTAGGTCGATTGTGCCATAATCAGCTCGTTTCTGAGATTGATTTAGTGACTAAACATGTTTCGATCTGATTTGTCCATTGCACAATATATAATAAGTCCGGCAGTTTACCGGTGAGAAGAGTTTCATCTCATTCCTTGTTCTTCACAAAGCAGTTGTTAGCATCAAAGATAATTTGGTTGCCATTAGAACAAAATTCATTCACAGAGAATAGATTATGACTAAGACCCTCAACATAAGAAGCATTAGTAATGATGGTCTCGCCAATCTTAATATCACCATATCCTTTCGTATAACCTTTTGAGTTACAACCAAAGGTTACCTGTGGACCTTGTTTTTTGATATAGTCAGATAGCAGGTTCTTGTCACACGTCATATGCTTTGAGCATCCGCTATCAATTATCTAGACTGAACCTCTTGCTGCTTGACTCCTTCTTGAAGTTCTTCCATCCTGCAATTACAGGGACTTAGCAACCCTTTCAATGATTGGGTGCTTGGTTAGTAGCAAATGTTACTTTTGGAACCCAAATAAGTTTGGTATTAGGAACATAGATAAAACAAGTGATTTGTCTCCCTGAGTCATCTGTTCTTGATATGGCTTTGTAGACAGATGGATGGTTCCTTTCTATGTTGTCCATGTTGATCGTCTACTTTCTTGCTGATGGTGTTTTCGTAGGAGCCTTTTGTTTTTGGTTCCTATCCGATTCGACATAGTGTGCATGTTTGTCTTTGAGCTGTTAGTACCGGTTATTTCCTCCTTGTTTCACCATCATCTTCTATGGATGATTTTTCATGTTTTGTAATAGGACAACTTGATCCGGTATCTTTTGTCTTTCAACTACAAATTTGGTTGAACCTGATTCTCCAATATAGCCTAATCTAGTGGTCGATCTGGCTTTATTATGCATTTCCATGATCATGCCAACTCGTTTGCTGCTTTTGTTGATCTTGCTCATGTTCTATCTCGTCTTTTGTATTTTCTCCTCAACTACTTCGTTTTTGACGATCAGATCTTTGATCTTTGAATTGAGTGAGTAGATCTCCTTATCTTTTGCGTTAATCTGTTCTTGTAGATCATTCCCTTTGGTAGAGAACATCGTGTTGGCTTCACTTAGTATCTTCACGGTCTTATTAAGCTTGTCATTTTCCTTGATGACATCTTGGAATAGTTTCTTCAAATTTTTGTAATTTTTGAGCATTTCATGGATCTCTTCCCAAGATACTTCAGCTTCATCTTCATGACATGAATCATATACAAGTTTGTTAGATGACATAGAAACATGTGGATTTACCTCATTCTGGTCGAGGCCATTGTCAATTCCCATGTAACATTCATCCCAATCTTCTTCTTGATCTTGTGCGAAGAATGTTTCATCATTCTCTGAAGAGCTATCTGAAAAATGACTCGAGCTTGAATCTTCTTTAGCAAGCATGGCTTTTCGTTGAGCCTTGAGTTTGCAATCTCTTTTAGCTATAAGTTCCTCTCTTTGACTTTTGGATAAATCAGGGTAGTCAGTCTTGAAGTGACATGTTCTGCCACAACCATAACAAGTATAATCATTAGAATTAGAAGATTTAATAGAACTTTTTACCTCAGTTTTACTCTTAGATCGATCTTGGTCTCTACTTTTATGGTATCAATTTTTCTTTTTTTCATTGTTGAACCTCCGATATTTTCTCGATCTGGTTTTCAGTTTCTCCAATTTCTTTGCGATCATAGCAAATTCCTTGAGTCGTTTGTCATTTGAATTTTCTTCCTCGACAACAGGTTCAACTGGTTCCTCTGCTAGAATCTTGGCTTTGAAAGCTACTTCCTTTTCTTTCTTGGAATTGCTTTCTCCCTTCTTGTTAGATGAGTAATATGTTCAGTGAATTATCTTCATATCGTACTTGTGACCAGCTAGATGATCAAATAAGGCTTCAGTAGTGAGAATGTTGAAGTCTGCTCTTAGTGGCTGAATTGCTGCGTAGATTTCCCAGCTAGGTGGCAGTGCTCTGATGATTTTGAGATATCTCTCTCTGAGTATATTTATCTTTCTTGATAGCAGATATCTCCAACAAAATTTCAGTGAATTTGGTCTTCATTTGGTCAATGGATTCTCCAGGTCGCATCTTAAATTCGTCAAATTTGTTGCAGGCCATCGAAAGTTTGTTTTCGATCATTGCTTCTGATCCAAGACTGAGTTCTCGCAGTGCTTCACACTGTTGGGAACCCCACAATATTTAAGTTTTGATGATGTTCTTTCGAAACACACTTAGATTTTTATTCCGTTTCCTAGGTCGTAATCTATTCTACATGTACCAAATCACTATAATATAAAGTGAATCTGATAGAGAATTTGATTTTAGTCCAGATTAGAAAATGACTTAGTATATAAAGGATCTCATCCTATAGAAGTCATTTTGTTTTACCATTTGTTCGTGGACCAGATCAATAGCAGACCACCAACAAACAGATAATCTATCATATGGTCACTCGATCTATTTTTACCAAATCATTCACAGAAGATTTTACCATGCTTTGGAGTATATTTCTTGAAGACCAGATCGATATCAATCTGGTGTGACCAAAACGTTTGTTTAAAATGAACCAGATGGTACCAGATCAGATCCAGTTAACTGGTACTCACTTATTTGACCAGATTAACTGATGAGAATCCCAAACTACTTGCCACATCAGCAGATCTTATGGAGAAGGAAAAATTATCTATTGGAGATCAAATTTTGGAAGGAGAATCAACCAACACACGAAGAAGGAAAGAAACTGTTGGGAACCCCACAAATAAAATTAGTTTTGATGATGTTCTCTCGAAAACACACCTAGACTTATTCATGTTCTGTGTTACCTTGATCTGTTCTAATTATAAACAGAACACTAATATATAAAGTGTATCTGATAGGAGAACTGATCCCTGTCCTGTCTTCTAAATGACTTATCCTGTAAAGGATTTTATCCCATATAAGTCATTTTGTCTTCTCTTAGTCAATAGGACCAGAACGTTATACAAGACAGAAATAAGCAGAAATATTCATCAGGATAACCATCTGCTCTCGCCAGAATACTCAGCAGAATCAACTCACCATGAAGTAAATCTTGGTTGGACCAGATCATCTTCAACCAGATCGTATTGGACCAGATCATCTTCAACCAGATCGTGTTGGACCAGATCATCTTCAACCTGATTGTGTTGTACCAGATCAACTATGACCAGATCGATGTCAACTTGTGCTCGACCAGATCGACTTCGAACAGAACGACTACAATTAGATCGACATCGACTAATTGTTGGTGAATCTCAAAACCTGAGCTACGTCATACGTACCATAGAAGGAAGAGAATCAATCAAGACAAGAAAAAGGAAAGCAGTATCTGTCAAACGATCTACTTACCATATCTAGAAGATTATGTCAACCTCTTTAGAAGGCAAGAGGAGACAAATTAGGGATTCACTATTCTTGATTGGTGAAATCACATTAACTTCAAACCAATCAAGCTCAACGGTTAGAATTTCAAATTCTACACCTATAAAAGCTCGGAACAAAGACTGGCAGAATACATGTGCAATACTCATAAGAAGATCATCTATTATCTACAAGCTGCTACACTGCCCAGAAATCATCTCAACCATCAAAGCATTTTACTGAGAGAAGATTTCTAATCACCAGATCGTGTTCCGAACCGTTCTTGACTGTAATCACACCTCGATTCAAGTCTGTCTTATCGAGAAAGAAAGAAGGAGATCTTTGCTAGCTAGTAGTTTTTCTAGTGGATTAAAGTGAAGAAGATCCAGTTACAGTAGTTTTCTGTAAGTTGTAAAAGGACACGACCCTTATTCGTGCATAAGTTTCGACCAGTTTGGATTTGAGACTTGTGGCTCGTTCTCAGCAAGTATAAACAAGAAGAGTATCCTAGTAGTGGATATCTAATCCAGGTTGGATTAGACCGTGGACGTAGGGGGTTTCCCGAACCACGTAAAAATAAGTGTGTCATTTACTTTCTGTATTTTATATTCCAGTTGTTTTATCCACTATTTGTCATACTCATTCAAAACTGCATTCTTAATCAATCTGCTAAATATTTGGTTAAGTTTTGTAAAGGTTTTTCTAAACAAAGAGCACTGACTAAGTCCACCATTATCCCGTACACAACGCTCTGCTAGAGAACAAGATCACTCTTGATCTCTGCCTAGTGTTATTCACTCGAGAGATTCTGTCTGGACAGAACGAGATCGACCTGATAATCGATCTGGTCTATCACTTATAGCGATCTGCTTTACAGAAAGCTTAAATCCCTCGTACCTAATTAGTCAAGTAACGAGAAAGGTTTGTATTTTGTGTATTCCCCCCCCCCCCATACACCAAACCTTGCTCTTCCGGGACCAACAAGTGGTATCACAGCAGTCGTTCATAAGACCATTGTTTTTGTTTTCACAAGAGTGAAATCTACGTGGTCAACTTGAATAGATCTAGAAAACCTCTTTTCATTCACTTGCATCCTATCTGTCATTATGGAATCATCTGTTATTAGGGCATGTGAAGAATTCTCCATCCAAGGATATAGAGAGTGGAGTTTCAGAATCAAGATGTGCCTCAAAGCTCATCACTGCTTGATGTGGAAAGTGATTGAAGAAGGGCCATTAGTTATTTATGAAGAAACAACCCGTATCACTGAAACTGGAGTGGTCAAGGAAGATGTACTAAAAGATCCCAGAAAGTACACAGCTGAAGAAAGAAGAGAAGCAAATCGTGATGATTTTACCAAAAGAATCATCTCCAGCACCGTAAAAGGAGTTCATCTGGCCAAGATCCAAGATCTTGACACAGCCAAAGAGATGTGGGAAGCCTTGAGAGAACTAAGTCTAGGTTTTGAAGCAATGATTGAAAAAAAGCTATCTCTAGCGTGTAACAAGTTCAATGAATTTAAGATGAAACCTGGAGAAACCATCGAGCAGATGAAGAACAGGTTCATAGAAGTGTTACTTGAAGTCTCTGCCTTCAACAAAAACAAGTACACACAGAGAGAAAAAAATCTTAAGATTCTCAAAGCATTACCACCAAGCTGGGAGATTTATTTAGCAATTCAACCACTACGTGATGATTTCAACGATCTGTCCGTAGAAGCTCTATTTGATCATCTGGCGGTTCACGAATGTGACTTCAGAAGGATACATGGATCAGATCATTCCTCCAGCAAGAAGAACGAAAACAACTCAAAGAAAGAGAAAGAGATTGCCTTCAAAGCGAAGTGCAAAACAGATGAATTAGAACCATCTGCTACACCAGAAGAAGGAGGCTATGATAAACTGCTCAAAGAATTTTCCATGATTGCCGAGAGGATGGACAAGATGGAAATCAGATCGAGAAAATATCGAAGGTTCTACAAAGATAACAAAAGTAGATACCAGAAGAACAAAGAAGTAGAACGATCTGACGACAAAACAGAAAGTAGAAGTAAAGGTAAAGCTCCTAACTCTACTGACTACACTTGTTTTGGATGTGGAAGAACAGATCACTTCAAGATAGATTGTCCAGACTTGTTTAAGAGCCAAAGAGAAGAGCTACGAGCTAAAAGAGATCAAAAACTCAGAGCTCAACGCAAGGCAATGATAGCAGAAGAAGACTCTAGCAGCTCTAGTCATCTGACAGATAGTTCATCAGAAGATGATGAAGCATTCTATGCAGAAGAAACAGATGAAGAATGGGATGAATGCTACATAGGTCTAGATAATAGACTTGACCAGAATGAGGTAAACTCTCATGTCTCTCTGTCTTCAAATAAACCTGTGTATGATTCAGGAAATGAAGATGAACCAGAAGTGACATGTGATGAAATTAATGAGATGTTCAAAAGCTACATCAGCATAAATAAGTTGTTTTCTGAAGTCATAAAGGAAAATGACAAGTTGAATGACACTGTGAAGTTCTTGAGTGAAGCAAACACCAAGTTCTCTGCACAAATAAATGGTCTTGGAGAACAGATCACGACAAAAGATGCAAAAATATATTCACTCAATTCCAAGGTGAAAGACATGATTCATAGAATGGATGTAGTAGAAGAGAAATTGAAGAAAAACATGGAGAATATGAGCAAAATCAACATAAGTTAAGAGCGAGCGGAAATGATCATTGACATGCAACAGAAGGGGAGAGCAGGTCTAGGATACAACGGAAAATCAAGTGAGACTCGGTTTGTTGCTGAAAGGAAGAACATACCAGATCAAGTCAAGGATCTCAAGAACAAGAAAAATCAACCCCAGAAGTTGATGATGGAGGAAACAGGAGATAACAGATACTATCAGAAGAAGGGTCAATCTGCTTACTATGAGAAAACAAATAAGAATCAGAAGCAGAAGACACCACCCAAGATCTCTTGAACCAACAAGAAGAAGATCACTTGGGACAACGTTGAGAGAAATCATCCTTATATCTACAAAGCCATAACCAGAACAGATGATATTGGGAGAAGGATTACATGCTATATATGTGTTCCTGACACTAAGTTAATCTGGATTCCCAAAGGAATATTTGCTACTAACCAAGCACCCACTTGTTGAAAGGGTAGCTAAAATTTATTAATTGCAGGATCGAAGAACTGCAAGGAATAAAGTAGCAAAGGGAACAATCTGGATTATTGATAGTGGATGTTCACAAAACACATGACATGTGATAAGAACGCTCTATCAGACTATTTGGAAAGAGAAGGACCACAGGTAACCTTTGGATGTAACTCAAAAGGCTACACCAGAGGATATGGTAATATAACTATTGGCAAGACCACAATCTCAAATGTATTATTTGTTGAGGGTCTCAGTCATAATCTGTTTTCAGTTAGCCAATTTTGTGCTCATGGAAATCAGATTATATTTGATGCTAACAACTGTTTTGTGAAAAACAAGGAAGGAGATGAGACTCTTCTTACCGGAAAATTGTAGGACAAATTGTATATTGTGCAGTGGAAAAATCAGATTGAGACATGTCTAGTTACTAAGACAATATCAGAAACAAGTTGGCTATGGCATAAACGACTAAGTCACCTCAATTTCAAGACAATCAATAAGATTGCAAGAGAGAAACTAGTCGAAGGATTACCAGATCAAGTATATGACAAGAACCACATCTGCGAAGCATGTCAAGCTGGAAAAAAAACCAGATCATCATTTACCAGCAAATCAGTTCAGTCTTCCACCAGAATCTTAGAGATACTTCATTTAGACTTATTTGGTCCAGTCAAGCCATTAAGTATAAATGGTAGGAAGTACACTCTGGTCATCATCGATGATTATTCAAGATTCACATGGGAATCTTCCTATACAAGAAGAAAGAAACATTGGAAAAACTGTCAAATTTCCTCAACAAAATCACCAAGAAAAAGGAAACTTCTGTTACAACCATCAGAACAGATCGTGGAACAGAATTCCTAAACCAGAAGATTGAGGATTATTGCAACCAGATGGGAATCACACATCAAACGTCTGCAGCAAGAACACCTCAACAGAATGGAGTAGTTGAAAGAAGGAACAGATCATTAAAAGAAGCAGCTCGCACCATGCTTAATGCAACCAGATTACCAAAGAAATTCTGGGCAGAAGCCATCTACACAGCCTGCTATACGCAGAATAGATCGGTGGTCACCCTTAGACATGGGAAGACACCATACGAAGTCTGGAACAATAGAAAGCCCAGGATACAGTACTTCCGTACTTTTGGTTGTTTGTGTTACATTCATAATAATGGCAAATCTCAATTGAAAACCTTTGATAGTAAAGCTGACCCTGGAATATTCTTAGGATATTCTGATGTTAGAAAAGTTTACAACAAGAAGACTCATATTGTGGAGGTAACACCTCATATTATTTTTGATGAATCTTTTATCAATTGCAGAGAGATAGGTGATGAACGTATTCAAAGCCAGAACGAGGACAAGAGAACAAAGGGAATATTGTTAGAAGATATTCTGATCTGGAATACAGCAGAAGAAAGTGAAGTTGAAGTTCCAATTAATGCTGATACAACAAGCTCACAGCAAGGGGGAACATAACATATCACTTTGGATCTAGACAGATCGATGACTCCACCAGAAGGTAACCAACCAGTGGAAGAAGATAATGTTGAACAATCTCAAGATCAACCAGAAGAATCCAGAGATACAAATGGTTGGAATAATAATCCAGAAATTGAAGAACTAGAAGTTGAAAATCCTTTTCAAGCATCTTCAGCATCACATCCAGAATTTGAGGACCCGACAAATGAACCTGAGCCTGAGATATCAGAAGAAGAGATGTCCAGCAGAAGGAGATGGATACAAGATAATCATCCTCCTGAACAGATTGTTGGGAACCCATCAGATCGTGTGAGAACCAGAAGAATGCATGGAGAAAGTGCACTTCTAAGTTGCTATCTATCACGTGTTGAACCATCTAATGCCTCTGAAGCACTTAAAGATGCAGAATGGGTTATTGCTATGCAAGAAGAACTCAACGAATTTAAAAGAAACCATGTTTGATATATAGTAGACAGACCAAAACATCAGGGAGTGATAGGTGTCAAATGGGTATTCAAGAATAAACGAGATGAGAACGGTGAAGTAGTCAGAAACAAGGCCAGACTAGTTGCAAAAGGATACAGTCAACAAGAAGGTATTGATTTTGATGAAACCTTTGCCCCAGTTGCCAGACTAGAAGCAATCAGACTATTCCTAGCATATGCAGCATACAAGAGATTCAAAGTGTACCAGATGGATGTTAAAAGTACATTTCTAAATGGTATACTTGAAGAAGAAGTATATGTTGAGCAACCACCTAGTTTTGAAGAAGGAAATCCAGACCAGAAAGTATACAGATTGGCTAAAGCCGTTTATGGTTTGAAACAAACACCCAGAGCGTTGTATGAAACGTTATCAACATTCTTACTAGAATCAGGATTTAGAAGAGGTTCTGTTGACAAAACACTGTTCGTAATCAAAGTCAAAGAACATATCCTTTTAGTCCAGATATATGTTGATGATATCATTTTTGGGTCACAATCTGCCTATCTGTGTGGCAAATTTGATGATCTAATGAAAAACAAATATCTAATGTCCATGATGGGCGAGATAAATTTCTTTCTAGGTTTGCAGGTGCAGCAGTTACCAGATGGTATCTTTGTGAATCAAGAAAAGTATATTAACGATCTAGTCACTAAATTTGGAGTCAAAGATAGTAAACCAGTCAAAATTCCAATGCAGACCAACGAGAAGATAGATCCAGATCCAGAAGGCAAACCATCAAATATAACAAAATACAGAGGCATTATTGGCTCACTACTATATCTTACTGCAAGTCGACCAGATATTACATTCGCAGTTGGAGTATGTGCCAGATACCAGGCTAATCCCAAAGAATCACATATGGAAGCTGTCAAAAAGATACTTAGATATCTTAAAGGAACAGTTCACATTGGACTATGGTATCTGTGTGACGACAACCTTAAATTAACAGGCTATTCTGATTCAGATTATACAGGATGCAAATTGGACAGAAAGTTTACTTCTGGTACATGTCAGTTTCTCGGAAACAAATTGATATCTTGGTTCTCGAAGAAACAGACATCTGTTGCCACATCAACAACTGAAGCAGAGTACATGGCAGTTGGAAGTTGGTGTGCACAAATATTATGGTTGAAGCAACAACTAAAGGATTACGAGATCGATGTAAAGGAGATACCTATATTCTGTGACAGTTCAAGCGCAATAGCGATAACACAGAATTCAGTACTCCATACAAGGTGGAAACATGTTGATGTAAGACATCACTTTATTAGAGATCATGTAGAGAGGAAGCATATCCAGATAGTGAAGATTCACACAGATATGCAATGTGCTGACATCCTAACTAAAGCTCTACCAGAAGAAAGATTCAAGATGCTATGTGGAAAGCTTGGATTACTAAATCTGGATGACAAACCAGAACGTCACTAGAATGACAAACCAGAACGTCACCAGAATGACAAACCGAAACGTCACCAGAATGACAAAACAGAATGTCAACCAGAACGTCAACCAGAATGACAGAATGACAGACCAGAAGGAAATAAAGATTTCACGTGTCAAAACTTTCCCAGATTGAAGAAATGCCACGTGGAAATTATTTTCAATAAATAATTACTGAGTCAAGGGGGAATTTTTGGGAAAATTGAAGCGTCCTAGATAGAAGACGTCACTACCCATAATTAACCTCCAAATTACAATCTGTAAAGTTATTTTCTAACCTAGATTTTCTAAATCTCTTATATTTGTGATGATTAGCACACCTTTGGAAACTGTGATTGAGAAAATCTCTGCAAGAAAAAGGAAAAGGAAAGTTGCAGTGGATAAGAAGATATGCACACTCGCGCCTACAACCCTAGGATCTAGCGCGTGCATCAAACGCAATGAAAGGCGGCAAACTGGAAAATTGAAGCGGGAAAACCTAAAAAGGGAGATTATCATCCAACCCTTCAATTATTATCTCTTTCATCTGTGTCGTTGATTGTTTTCTTATATATATGCCCTGTTCATGCACTCAACTATTCACCTACACATACATCGCACTGAGCACTACTATCTTTAAGCACTTAAGATTATTCCAGACTTGTTCTCTGCAAACTCTTCCAAAGCTTCTGTTATTAGATCATGGCACCTCAAACTTCTTTGTTCTTACAACATGTTGCTGAGGTTCAGAAGTTTCTTTTGCCTGAACCTTTCGCGGTCCTTGAAACCCATGGTTTCCGAAAACTCGAAGAGATTTTCGCCATTATCACTCGATGCAAAGGTTTTAAGTTCTTCAATTTTATGCATCTTCAACTTATTTTATGCCTTGTATACCTTTTCGATTTTCTTTTCTGAAAAGTGTTCTTGAGAATATAAATTGTTCCTTGTTTGAGAAATCCATACTTGATAATCACTTAACTGATGAATATATATATATATGTTCTTGTGTTTATAGGATTCTGTAACATTGTTACTTCTCATCCCAATATGTATCTGGGAAAACAAGTTGCCACTTTCTATCTGACCTGGCAGAGTAATAAAGATGGTCATGAGGCCAACGTGTTGATGCCCATCGGTGACAGGACTAGAAAAACCACCTACAATGTTATTGCAATTGTTGGTCCCGAAAGAGCAAGGTTTGGTGTATGGGGGGGGGGGGGGGGGATACACCAAATACAAACTTTTCAGTTTACTTGACAAGTTATGTGAGAGTTCAAGCTATTCTGTATAAGAAATTGCTCGAAGATGACTAGACAGATCGATAGCAGTTTTAGTCCAAACAGATTACTCTCTTAGTGATAACACTTAGCTAATAATAAGAGTGAACTTATTACTTTATGAGTGTTTAGTGAGTGCGGAATAATGGTAGATTAGTGATTGCTCTTGTTTAGAAAACCTTAGAGATTATCCAGATTGTTAAAGGGATTGATTGAGATGCAGATCGAATGCTAGTGGGAGATTAGAATAATAAACAACAGAAATTAAATATGCAGGAATGTAAAGCACATAGTTGTTTAACGTGGTTCGAAAAATCCCTACGTCCACGATCTGGTCAAAACTAGACCAGATTATCCACTACTAGGATACTCTGCTTCTTTATACTCGTGGAGAACGAGTCACAAGTATCAATCAACACTAGAGAGATACTTATGCACGAATTAAGGGTCGTGTCCCTTTACAACAGATTACCTCTACGTTACCACTAGAAAACTACTAGCTAGCAGGGTGATCTCCTTTCTCTCGATAAGACAGACTTGAATCGAGGTAGTTGGTGTGATGTAGAATCACAGAGTATTGAAGCTCTAAGTCTGGATAGCAGATTGATTGCTTGAAATTATGACAACAGTATAGCTCGCGTGCGTTCTCTCTCTTTTCTCCAGATCTCTAACTTCAACTATATAGGCATTGAATTTTGAAATTCTAGCCGTTGTTGATTGACGTGAGATAGATGGTATATTGCCAATCAATGATTTCCATCATATCTGTTCTTGCCATATAGGAAAGGTTGACTCAATCTTTGAGTTATGGAAAGCAGATTGCTAACGGTCTCTTTCCTTCTATATGTTAACCGAAGATCTTCGCGATGGACTTTAATCTTGGCGTGGCAAGAGCATATGATGTGTAGGATGATGTCAGCTGGTGGATTGATGACTCAATCGTTCTGATTCCTCGCTGTAGGCATCGATCTGGTCGTTGTCTGTTACAGGAGATCGATTCTTTTTGGCGTGAAATCTTGACCTTCATCCTATATTAAGTTGAGATTGACTTCTATAGGAATATTTCCTTTACATATCAAGTCATATCCTAATCTGTTTCATAACAGAGTACATTTTATATCTAGTGATCTGTTTAACACGTAAATCAGTTTAACCTCTAAGATAACTAAGTGTGTTTAGAAAGACCATCATCAAAACAAAGTTACTTAGGGTTCCCAACAATTTCCCCCTTTTTGATGATGTCAAAACAGCAACTCTTAAGAGTGATCTGGTTTGCTGACCAGATAGATGATTGTTCGTTATTTAGGTTATAACGATTTAAGACAGTTTATATATGTTCTGGACAATTAGAGGTTGTCATCAGAAACTTCAAAAGCAAACTTCATAGATAAGGGAGAATAAAGTTTACAGATAATCATGACAAAGGTAAGAAATGCAGATCATACAAAAAAAATATAGCTATCTGCTCTTTCTTCTCTCTTCCTGTTGTCTCTTCATCTTAGCTCTTGTCTCATCCGAGATCAGCTGCACACATTCATAGACACCCTCTCTTATCCTTATGTAGTCAGGTTCTTCTGCGTCAACTTTTACCCTCTGTTCTCCGCGAGCTGGTTTATATAGGTGAGCAGAAAGGTCTTGTCAGGCAGATCAGTCCCTGGAATGGTTGGGCATGTTTTGAATTCCCTCTCTGGAGTAGTGATCTAGATGTTTGCCTTTGCAGCTGCTTCTCTTATCCCTTCAACCAAGTCTTTAGCATCATTCATGTCAAGGTAGAGATTAAAGGCCTCGTTGGTTGTTCCTTCGCTGTATGCAGGCTCCTTGAGAAAATATCTACACATGATAAATCCATCTCTCAGCCCTTCCCATCCTTCTCTTAAGTTCTCTGGGACCCAGTTGGTCTCTCCTTCTTTTGATTTTGATGTTCTGGTAGGAGCAGATGATGCCCAACTGAATCCAGAGCGTTTCTTTTTCTTCAGTGGTTGAGGTTGGCTCGATCTGCTTGAAGATGTGGTCTTTTTTATTTGAGCAGATGTTGGTGCAGATGGTGGGTTGGTTGATTGTGGTGTGATCTGTTGCTCAGGTTGAACTATCTCCTTCTCCTTTCCTTTTGCAACAGCTGCAGCTGGCTTCTTCCCTTTCACAGATCCTTCCCCCTTTTTGACATCATCAACAACCATGTTGATAAGTGCCCGTAGGGAAGTGATCTCTTCTTTCAGTGTGTTGATCTCTTTGTCTGTCTCGACTTTTTGTGTAAGCAGCGATGTGATGTTAAGGTTTGAGTCATCAATCAGCTTTTGGAGAGTGGTGCTTGTGGAGGCCAGGTTGGCAGTATGCGTTTCCTGCTCTTCTTTTATTATCCCAATCTCGTCAAAGAATGTGTCAATCATGAGTTTGGTGGGGTAGCCCAGATCACCCAGTTTTCTTTGTACAAAATCTTTCCCGTTGGCCTCAAACTGCCTGAGCAATGATCTGGTGTAAGAGTTAGCTTCTTTGACTATGTCAGCTGTTAGACCATCGGTCTGTTCCTTGACTATTGTGCGGACCATGTCTTTCTCTTTTTCAGCAAAGGCAGTGATGATTTTGTACATCTCTTTCACTTTGAGCTCAGTTGTAAAAAAACTTTGATCTATCTGTGCCTTCCGTTCATCGGCAGCAGCTCGATCATCGTCCATTTTCTTGCTAATTTCTTCGATTTTCAGCCTGCATATTCTCCTCAAGTCAGAGTCAACTTGATCGACGTGAGTCTTCAAGTGGTCGTTGAACTCTGTGAGTATGCGGATGGCTTCATCTTGGACATAAGTGAGCGTTCCATACATGTATTTGTCAACCTTCTGAGAGATGAGATCCCTCACTTGTGTATTGGACAGGGATTGATGCTGGTCCATCAATATGTCCTCTAGGGTGGTCATCTCTTCATGTTCCTCCATTGTAGCTGCGACAGCTGGGGTATAGAGGTCATCTGTTGGTATACCCCCCACTCGCTGTCCAGCTGGCTCATGATCTGATTGAGCTTGATCACTCACTGCACTTTGAATAGTATGTAGCTGGGCTACATATCTTGCACATACACCTACTGCATTGGCTCATGATCTGATTGAGCTTGATCACTCATGATCTGATTGAGCTTTGATCTGATTGGCTCATGTTCCATGTGAGACTCTTTGGGATTTGCTTGATATCTTGCACATACACCTACTGCAAATGTGATGTCAGGTCGACTGGCAGTTAGGTATAGTAGTGATCCTATGATCCCTCTGTATTGAGTAATGTTAGCTGGTTTTCCTTCTGGATCTGGATCAATTTTCCTATTGGTCTGCATTGGGATTTTCACTGGGTTACTGTCTTTCAACCCAAATTTGGTCAGCAGATCGTTGATGTATTTTGTCTGATTAATGAAAATACCGTCTGGTAGCTGCTTGACCTGCAAACCTAAAAAGAAGCTCATTTCTCCCATCATGGACATTTGGTACTTATTTTTCATAAGTTCTGCAAATTTGTCACACAGATAGGTAGATTGAGATCCAAAGATGATATCATCTACATAGATCTGGACTAAGAGAATGTTTTCTTTGACTTTGATGATAAACAGAGTCTTGTCAACAGATCCTCTTCTGAATCCAGATTCTAGTAGGAAAGTTGATAAGGTCTCATACCAAGCTCTAGGGGCTTGTTTTAGACCATAGACTGCCTTAGTCAGTCTGTATACTTTCTGATCTGGATCTGCCTCTTCAAATCCAGGTGGCTGTTCCACATATACTTCTTCTTCAAGGATACCATTGAGGAAAGCACTTTTGACATCCATCTGGTATACCTTGAACCGTTTGTGAGCAGCATAAGCTAGAAATAGCCTTATAGCTTCTAATCTGGCTACTGGTGCGAATGTTTCATCAAAATCAATGCCTTCTTGTTGATTATAGCCTTTAGCTACCAATCTGGCCTTGTTTCTGACTACTTCACCATTCTCATCTCGTTTATTTTTGAACACCCATTTTACACCAATCACACTTTGGTGTTTTGGTCTGTCCACGAGATACCAGACTTCATTCCTTTTGAACTCATTGAGTTCTTCTTGCATGGCTGTTATCCAGTCTTTATCTTGAAGTGCTTCATAAGCATCAGATGGCTCCATACGAGAGAGGTAACAGCTTAACAATGCACTCTCTCCATGCATTCTTCTGGTCTTCACACGATCTGATGGGTTCCCAACGATCTGTTTTGGTGGATGATCTTGTATCCATCTCCTTCTCCTGGTCATCTCTTCATCAGATATTTCAGGATCAGGTTGATCTGTTGGTTCCTCAAATTCAGGGTGTGCTGTTGCTATAGTTTGAAATGGATTCTCATCTGGACTTTCTTCTGGATTTGGATTTTCATGTTGATCATCATTTGTAATAATTGTTTCATTGTCTTCTGTTGATGATCTGTTTTCATCCAGATTGTGTTGTGATATTCCCCCTTGCTGTATGATCTCTTCAGCAACAGGCGAAGTAACAATTTCTTCATCCTCACTTTTTGAATTCCAGATAAGAATATCTTCAAGTAATAGTTCATTCATCCTTCTGGTAGTCACTTGATTTTCTGTCTGCTTTTCATCTGGTGACCTGTACTCAACAGTAGACTCATCAAAAACAACATGAGGTGTTACCTCCACAATATGAGAGTTCTTATTGTAAACTCGATAAGCTTTACTAACATCAGAATATCCTAAGAATATTCCAGGGTGGTCAGTTTTGCTATCAAAAGTTTTCAATTGTAATTTCCCATTATTGTGTATGTATCACAAACAACCAAAAGTACGAAAATAAGAAATCTTAGGCTCTCTGCTGTTCCATATCTCATATGGTGTCTTTCCATGTCTGAGTGTGATGGATGATCTGTTTTGAGTGTAGCAGGCTGTGTAGATTGCTTCTGCCCAGAATTTCTTTGGTAGATTGGTTGCATTGAGCACTGTGCGAGCTGCTTCCTTGAGTGATCTGTTTCTCCTTTCAACATCTCCATTCTGTTGAGGAGTTTGAGCAGCAGATGTTTGATGAGTGATTCCCATCTTGTTGCAGTATGCTTCAATCTTCTGGTTGAGAAATTCTGTTCCTCGATCTGTTCTGATAGAGGTTATACTCATCTCTTTTTGTTTGATGATCTTGTTCAGAAAATTAGGGAGTTTGTCTAGAGTCTCTTTCTTTTTTAACAGAAAGATGACCCAAGTGAATCTTGAGTAATCATCTATGATTACCAATGTGTATTTTCTCCCATTTATGCTTAGTGGCTTGACTGGTCCAAACAGATCAAGATGTAACAGCTCCAGTATCCTTGATGTTGAGTGAGCTGTTTTGCTTGTAAAGGATGATCTGGTTTGCTTTCCAGCTTGACAAGCATCACATATGTGATCTTTATCATACACTTGATCTGGTAGTCCTTCCACTAACCTTTCATTGGCAATCCTGTTGATTGACTTGAAGTTTAGATGGCTTAATCTCCTATGACCAGCTGGTTTCTGATACAGTCTTAGTGACTAAGCAGGTCTCGATCTGGTTTGTCCACTGGACAATGTATAATCTATCCTGCAGTTTACCGGTAAGGAGTATTTCATCTCCTTATCGATCTGGTTAGTATCAAAAACAATCTGATTACCGTTAGCACAGAACTGACTTACAGAAAACAGATTATGACTAAGACCCTCAACATATGATACATTTGTGATGGTGGTCTTGCCAACTTTGATGTTTCCATACCCTCTGGTATATCCTTTTGAATTACATCCAAAAATGACCTGTGGTCTTGGTTTCTCTATGTAATCTGATAGTAGGTTCTTGTCACATGTCATGTGTTTTGAACAACCACTATCTATTATCCAGATTATTCCTCTTGCTACTTTACTCCTTCTTGCAGTTCTTTGATCCTGCAATTAATCAAACTTAGCTACCCTTTCAACGTTTGGGTGCTCGATTATTAGCAAATATTCCTTTTCGAATCCAGAACATTTTAGGGTTAGGAACAGAAATATAGCAAGTAATGATGTTCCCCTCATTGTCAGCTTTAGATAGAGTGTGAATTTCAGATGGATGAAATCGTTCTGTTTCACCATTCTTCAAGTTCTTTTTATTATGAGCTGTCCTGTTGACAATCTTTGTCCTGTTGACATTTGCTTTTTGAAGGTGATCTACTTCTGTGTAGTAAGCTGGTTGCCCCTTTGTTTGATGATACTGCCTGTTCTTCGCATCTTTTATTTTCATCTTTTGAGGATAACCTTTCTTGTTTTTCAAGTCCTTCACTTGATCTGGCATTTTCTTCCTTTCTGGTATGAAGCTTATGGTTGCCGAAGATTTTTCTGAGTGACCTGGATATCCTATTCCAGATGTGCCTTTTTGCTGCATGTTGATTAACAGTTTGACACGTTCATCACTTTTGTAAATCATTTCCTTACCTTTCTTGATCTTCTCCTCAGCAACATTGTTTCTGGTAACCAGATCCTTAACTTTTGAATTAAGTGAGTGGATCTCACTATCTTTTCTCTTGATCTGTTCTTCCAGATCGTTCATTTTAGCAACAAATTGTGTGTTTGCTGTGCTTAGAGTCTGCTCAACTTTCTTTAATCTGTCATTCTCTTCAACAACTTCTCTAAACAATCTCTTGATGCTTGAGTAGCTTTTGAACATCTCATCTATTTCATCCCATGAGTATTCTGCTTGATCTTCACTTTCCTGTTCAAGATTGTTATTATTATTTGAGGAATTTGAGTAGCAAGAATTTACCTCAACATCATCTAGACCGTTGTCCAATCCCACATAGCATTCATTCCAGCTTTCTTCGTTGTCAGCAATGAAAGCTTCATCATTTTCTGATGAGCTATCTGAGAAATGACTCGAGCTGCTTGAGTTCTGTTTAGCTATCATGGCTTTGCGCTCATATTTAAGCTTTCGATCTCTTTTAGCTCTTAGTTCTTCTCTTTGACTTCTAGACAGATCAGGACAATCTGTTTTGAAGTGACCTGTTCTGCCACATTCAAAGCAAGTGTAATCTGTAGAGCTAGAGGTCTTTGTTGTTTTAGCACTCTGCTTCTTGAATTCATTCTTGTCATCAGATCGATCATCGTCATGCTTCTTATTGAAGTTTCTCTTGTTATCTTTGTAGAAGCGTCTGTATTTCTTCGATCTGGTCTCCATTTTGTCCATTCTTTGGCAATCATCGCAAACTCTTTTAACAGTTTGTCATATCCTTTCTCGTAGGGGTTGCATTGCAACATAGATCTCCCAGCTTGGTGGAAGAGCTCTAAGTACTTTCATATTCTTCTCCCTTTGAGTATATTTGTTCTTTTTGAATGCAGATATCTCAAGAAGGATTCCTGTGAATCTCATCTTCATCTGTTCTATTGTCTCGCCTGGTTTCATGTTGAATTCATCATATTTGTTGCAGGCAAGAGACAACTTGTTCTCAATCATTACTTCAGATCCTAGGGCTAGGTCTCTTAAGGCTTCCCACATCTCTTTGGCAGTATCCAGATCTTGGATTTTAGCCAGATGTATGCCTTTGACCGTGCTGGAGATGATCCCTTTGGCAATGTCATCAAGATTTGATTCTCTCCTCTCTTCAGAAGTGTATTTTCTGGGATCCTTTAGCACAGATTCTTTGACCACTCCTGTATCAGTGATACGAGTAGTTTCTTCTGTAATTGCCAATGGCCCTTCTTCAATTACTTTCCACATCAAACAGTGATGTGCTTTGAGGCACATTTTGATTCTGAAGCTCCACTCTCTGTAACCTTGGATGGAGAATTCTTCGCATGCCCTGATAACAGATGACTCCATAGCAGATAATATGCTAGTGAATGAAAAAGATTTTCTAAGATCTATTCAAGTTGACCACGCAGGTTTTAACCTTTGTGAAACAAAACAATGGTCAGTTGAACCACTGCTCTTGTTGGTCCCGAAAGAGCAAGGTTTGGTGTATGGGGGGGGGGGAATACACCAAATATAAACTTTTCAGTTTACTTGACTAATTAAGCAGAGAGACTTAAGCTTTCTGGATTTACAGATTGCTCAACGTGACAGACCAGATTGACTAACTAATCAATCTTGTTCTGTCCAAACAGAATCTCCCAAGTGAGTGATACAAAGCAGAAAGTAAGAGTGATCTTATTTTCTAACAGTGTATTGTGTGCGGAATAATGGTGGATTTAGTCGATGCTCTTTGATTAGAAAACCTTTCAAATCTTAGTCGAATATTTAGAGGATTGATTAATAATGCAATTTGAATGAGAGTGACAGATAGTGAATAAAACAACTGGTATATAAATGCAGAAAGTAAATAACACAGTTATTTTACGTGGTTCGGGAAACCCCCTACGTCCACGGTCTAATCCAAACTGGATTAGATATCCACTACTAGGATACTCTCTTATTTATACTCGCTGAGAACGAGCCACAAGTTTCAATTACAAACTAGATTTGAAACTTATGCACGAATAAGGGTCGTGTCCCTTTACAACTTACAGAAAAACTACTGTAAAACAGGATCCCTTCACGTTAATCCACTAGAAACCTACTAGCTAGCAAAGATCTCCTTCCTCTCTCGATAAGACAGACTTGAATCGAGGTGTGATTGCGATCACGAACGGTTTGAAGCTTTTGTCTGATGTGAGATTGATTGCTTGAGAATTTTTCTGTAATAAATCGCTTCTATCTTCAGACTTTAAATCTCCAAACATATATAGGCTTGAATCTTGAAATTCTAGCCGTTAGTTGATTGGCATAATTTGATTTGTGGATTGCCAATCAATCATATCTCTTCTTTCCTTGTAGGTTCGTTGACTGAATCTTCTATGAATGGAAAGCAGATCAACTGTGATTACTTTCCTTCTTCGTATCAATCAGTGATTCTCTTTCCAATTTCTTGATGGATGAACTTTCATATTGACGTGGTAAGAGATAGCTTTATTGATCTGTTACCATAGTTGACAGGTTTGGTTCAACTCTTTCTGTTTTGGAACCTTCTTGTTACACCCTTTCTGGTTCTAATGCCTTTCTGGTAGAGCACTGGTTAAGTACTTTCTGGTTAAGCATTGTTTAAGTACTTTCTGGTTAAGTATTGGTTGAGTGCTTTCTGGTTGAACAACTTTCTGTTAAAGTTGATTTGCGCCAACTTTCTGTTCGAGACTTGCTGGTTCAACTTTCTGTCTAAGACTTGTTGGTTTAGCTTTCTGTTGCTTAGACTTGCTTCAGCTTTCTGTAGCTTAGATTTGCTGGTTTAGCTTTCTATCTAAGTGTTGCTGGTTCTGTTTTCTGTTTGAAGCTTTCTGGTTCAACTTTCTGTTAAAGTTGACTTGCTTTCGCGTTATGTCAGAGACATCTTTCATCTTTCTGGTTGAAGCTTTCTTCAACTACCTGGTCGATAAAAACCAAATAGAAATGATATAGAACATGAATAACCAAGTGTGTTTTCGAGAGAACATCATCAAAACTTTAAAATATTTGTGGGGTTCCCAACAATTTCCCTCTTTTTGATGATGTCGAAACCACACTTAATCAGCGTAATTAACATGTATCATGTTCTGGAGAGATTAGCTATTTGTTATTTAAGTTAAATAACAGTAAATAACAGAAAAACTATGACACAGAAAGATTTTGTCTCCAGAAAACTCCACATTCATAGATATATGAATTGATAAGTACAGGTGGTCAGCAAAGAATAACATAGAGCAAAAATAGAATATAAGAATAAGAATCTGTCTAAGAAAACCATCTGGCTGCTCCGCCCTTCTTCATTTTCTCTCTCTGTGCATCAGATACCAACTGGATGCTCTCATAGATCCCATCTCTTACTCTGGCATAGTTCGGGTCATGATTATCGATTTTGTAACCCTTGATCTTTGCCAGCTGGTTGATATAGTTCAAAATATATGTCTTATCAGGTATGTTGCTGCCAGGTATTGTTGGGCAGACCATGTATTCCTTCTCCGGGGCTTTGATCTGAATCTTGGCCTTAGAAGCTGCAGTTCTAATCCTCTGTACAAGCCCCTGGTCACTGAAGTTGTCCAGATATCTGTTGAAGTCCTCATCTGAAATTGACTCTGAATATGTGGGCTCCTTCAAAAAGTATCTGTTTAGGATGAAACCTTGTTTAACCTTCTCCCAATCATTTTGATCACCCTCTGGAACCCATGCATCATTCGGTGTTTTCTTCTGCAGGGATAGGTTCCACGAGAACGATTTCTTCTTCTTCTTTTTGGACTGAGTGGTTGACTGTGATGACTGCTGATGTGAACGTTCTGTGGATGAGGGCGAGGAGAAAGGTGTTTGAAACGATTTTTCCTTGGCTTCTTGTGCTGCTATCTTCCTCTCTCTCTCTGCCTGATCTTTATAAAACTGAGCTATGAATATTGGGTCACATGCCTGCTCCATGCTGACTCCAAATAGCAGTAATTCAGCAATCTGGTCTCCTTCATCCACTGGTGTCTTTCCTTTGTCCATGAGAGTGTGAGATGTTGGTTGAGCTGTTTCTGGTCCGAGCAGAGTAGGGTCTGGCCTTGGAGGAGTGGTAGGTCTTTCCTTTGGTTTCTCCATTGAAAACACAGGTGTTTCTGATACGGCCAACAATATGCGGAAGCAAGAAACGAACACACGTCAACAGAAAGGTTGGTTCTATCCAAATCACAAACTGAACTAATAGCGATGAAAACACCAAATAGAAGACACGATTGGAAACTATAACAAATCAACTCGGATTAAGCTCAAATTTTATCACCAATTATAAACTGAAGTCCCAAGAAACATATCCAAAATTCAGCCAAATCGCACGAGGGGTTTGAGATTTGGCTCGGGAAGGACTTTTGGGGCGTTTAGGGTTAAAATCTGGGAACGACGACTTGTTGGAGGGGAAACTGGGTTGGCGTGGGGTTGGGATAGATGCATAGGCGGATTTAAAGCGATATGATGGCTGGGAGAAAACGAGGGTGGCTGGAAACGAAAAGAAAAGGATGAAGAACTTACCGAAACGAACCCCGGACTTACTTGAATCCGAAACGCGTCTATGGATCGATCTTCGCGGCTTGTCTAACCCGGATACTACTGGATATCACGAACGAGACGGATGAAATCAAGTTCTAAAGAGCCAACTCAAGAACTCTACCAAGAACGTAAGAAAAACGTGAGACAAAATAACCACTCGAATTTTGATTCAAAATTGTCTGCCGTCCAAAAGAGTTGTTCAAAGTCTTAAATACTGCAAATTTCGACCTAGGCCCATAAGTGCAATTAGGGCACTAATTCGAAAATATAAAATCCAACAATTGGGCTTAAAACAAAACACAAAGTCTGAGCCCAATTAAAATTAAAACAAGCATAAAGAAACCAAACACTAGGGAAGCCCAATTTTCGAACCAAAAGGTCTTCTTCGAAACTCCTATGATATTCTTCAATCTTGGACGCTGATCCAATTCACCAATTTGGGCTGCTTAATCCCAACATCTTCATCTTCCAATTTCTTCCGGATAATGCACTGAAAATAACCTTGCAGCTTCTTTGCTCTCAATCTTGTAACTGGGCCTCTCAACTGCAATTCCGGGTTTGATTCATCATTGCTGGATCCCGGCTCATCAGTTTTTGTTCTAGTACTTGCTTGTTCGGGTTCCTTCTCTGTTGTAGCGATACTCTTGCCTCCTTTGCTGCCTTTTTCACTCGGGATTTCCCCCTTTTCGGCATCATCAAAAAGAGTCTGGATGAGTGCGCGAAGTGAGGTAATCTCCTCTGACATCTTCTCCATTCTTTCTTCAGCGTCAGCTTTGTACCCGAGCAACAGATTGACTGTCTGGTCAGTTGCATTTAGTTTCTGCTCGAGCCTGCTGTTCATCGTGGACAGAGTCTTGTCATATGTCTCTTGCAGTTCTTCCACAGCAGTAATGCGGTTGCTCTGAACTTCAAATTCTTCTGGGTTCGGGTAAAGAAGATTATTTAACACATCCACTTGATGTTTCTGCATCAGCTCCACAAATTTTTCATTTTCAAATTTGGAAAATTGAGAATGGATGGATAAATCAGTATCTTCTTTTAACTGAGCAGCAAGTTGAGTGCCTTTCTGTGCTACAGCAGCAGCAATGGTTTCTTGTTGTTTTGCTAACAGATCAGCTACCAGAGATGTTGTCTTTTCTGCCTTCTCTTCCATGCTGTTGAGACGAAGCTCGATCTTTGCCTGTTCTGCTTCATTTTGGAGGCGGTCATCATCTATCTTTTTGTCCAACTCCTTCCTGATTGTTCTGAGCTTGCCTCTGATGTCACGATCCATGTCATTTACGTAGTCTTTCTGATGTTGATTGAAGTCAGAAAGAATCTGGGTTGCTTTTTCTTGGAGGGTGTTGCAGATATCTGTCATCTGATCTTCAATTCGAAGAGTGATCAGATTGTCAAGTTGGTAGTTGTTGAAACTTTTGGTTTCTCTCTCCAGAATCTCCTCCATGGTATAGAAATTAATGTGCTTCTTCAGCTTCTGTGCAGCTCCTTGTGTGTAAATTTCATTGCTGGGCTCTCCACCAATGTTCTGGCCTGCTGGTTCATCATCACCTGAGTCAAGGTCGATGATAGGCGTTTTCTTGGCAGGTTTCTTGGATGAAGCTTCGCCCTGCTCTGGTTGTGGTGGTTGTTCTGTCGGTGATGCTTCTTCCATCTGGACTTCAGGATGTGTTGGTGGCAGATCAATCTTCAAACTCTCTGCCTCTTGTTTCATAAGGCCAGAGATGAGTTGCTTGTATTCTGCTCTGATTTCTTGGATGGTGGTGACTTGAAGTAGACTCAGCAGCGTTGCTTCTTCCTTCTTTAGTTCATCAATGGTTTTGAGCTGGAGCAGTGCATCAAATACATAGTACTCGCTGTCCTTGACCAGCAAGTAAAATTTGACGCGTCTTGCTGCTCCCAAACTCTCTGGAAGCATGTTGATTCCAGGAAACTCTTGCATGACAGAGTGTTCGGCCTCGTTTTCCAGCAGATTGATGACACTCTCTGCTTGTTGTCTCCTTGCTTCGGCTTCATCTGCGGATTCTCCTTCCTCATCATCCTCGCTGATTCTCTCCATTCTGCTAGGTGAGGGTGTTGGTGTTCTGGCTGGAGAGAAATCTTTCTCTTGATAAGGATGGGAGCTTGACTCAGGGGCTACTTCTATTGGTTCTGTTGTTGCCTGTTGTGCTTCTTCGTCTTGTTCTGTTTGTGTGTGTTCTGGCATATCCGACTGTTCTGCTGTGGCAGCTGGTGGTGGTGATGGCTCTTGTACTTTCTGCAGTCTGCGTTTCTTCTGTTTAGGTTGAGATGCAGATGTCTCAGTCTCAACCGAGCTTCCTCGTTTGCGGGCTGCCTTGTCTTTTACCACTTTCTCCTTGATAACTTTTTCTTTCTTCTTTTCAACACCTTTAGTAGGTGGCATCCATGTGTGGTTAGAGCTTCCCATTTCCAGCAGTGCATCACGATGCACTTCATCTGTGACCTTGTTGAAGAATGCTGGTGATAATCCCAGAGACATCTCCAGTTGATGTTGGTCTTTGGGTATGGAAAGGCTGATGTTGAACTCCACTGCGTCTTCCCAGACTTTCTGTGTGAAGAATCGCTCCACCATCAGACTGATTTTGGTGGAATGACGTAGATTTCTTCGAACTTCCACTGAAGTTCCTCTGCCCCTGCTATCTTTGGTGTAGGTAATCAATTTGGCTTCCTTAGCCATCAACTCAAATAAGATTCTGCTCCAGTTAACACAGAGATTTAGGACGATTGCTGTGAGAATTCTGAATTTTTCTGGAGTCACTTGATCGTAAGATCCGCTGTGATGGAGAAAAATTCTCTGAACCAGTTCAAGCAGTAGTTTGAAGCCTGGTTGAAGCAGGGATCTTTGAAACATCCTTCCTGTGTAGGAGATGGGTATCACCATCATTATTTCCACTGCCTCCTGCAGTTGCTCAGAAGTGATATCATCCAGGGTCAGTCCTTCGTCTTTCAATCGATATGCTTGATTGATCATTTCAATCACGTTGTGATGAGCCGAGATCCAGCAATGATGAATCAAACCCGGAGTTGCAGTTGAGAGGCCCAGTTACGAGATTGAGAGCAAAGAAGCTGCAAGGTTATTTTCAGTGCATTATCCGGAAGAAATTGGAAGATGAAGATTATGGAATTAAGCAGCCCAAATTGGTGAATTGGACCAGCGTCCAAGATTGAAGAATATCAAAGGAGTTTCGAACAAGACCTTTTGGTTCGAAAATTGGGCTTCCTTAGTGTTTGGTTTCTTTATGCTTGTTAAAGCTCTGATACCAGCTGAACCAGGGATTCATTGTCATAATTAAATTTATGACGAGGCGGAATTAAGACCAGCTGAGTTAGCTGACTCTCTTTCTAATCTCATGATTTCAAGAAGAAATCTTATTCTAGCGGCGATGCGATCAAGTCGTTTTATTTTCATCCTTGTGAAGGACATAGTTCTAGTATCCTCAGGGAGAGGGGCTAGAGCAATTATTTGTTGTAGTGATAGTAAATGAATTACTTCACGTTCAGGTGTTAAACCAGGCATGGTTTTAAACAAGTTTTAAGGAGCGAGTCCAAAGTGCCTTCTCAAGCATCTTTATTTCACTCTCAAGACTATTAAGCCGAAAGGCCCTAATCCTTACCCACTGGGGTTTCAGATAAATATCGAAAGGGATATTTTCATTTAAAATATCGAAATATTTATTACATAAATGGTTATAAACCAATTTTATGACCATGATGGTCTGTTTTTCTTCAAGCATTTTATAGATACTTTGTAATTCAAAAAGGATTTTTGGAAATCGGTTGTATAATACGTTCAAACTTCAAAGATCATGTATTATAGCAGGAAACAGTATAATTATTCTGATTAATAAAGTTTATACCTTCCTCCTTAGTGTGTCGCGTTCAATTGATTCCAGCTCGGTGCTTACCCTGCCAATCCTGTCACCACTCTACTTCTTCCCTAACGGCCACCTGCCTCAGCGGTACTTTTTCGAGTATCGGTAGTTGGATTCCAGGCTCAGGTTACTGTGAACTATAGGAATATGAATCTGACACAGAGAAAGGATTTAAGAAACTTTTATTAATTCATGAATATTTACAACTGCTTCTTTGCTATGTTCAACACATGAACAGAAGCTTTACTAGTACTATACCCCGAAGGGGTTTTACTCACTCATCATTCTTAATACACACTCTATTTTTCTTGGTGTCTCGACTGAATGAATTACAATGAGTTATCCCTCCTTCTTTTATTGACGAGAAAGTCAAGCTAGATGCTTTTCTCCTCCATTATTAAAGTAAAGTGGCCCCTTTACTTTATGACAAAGGAAAGTTAATTATTCCTTTGTAGTGGAAGATGAGCTGGTGGAGGTGGATGGAACATCTTTTTCTCCTTTAGCTTTATCCTCTTCACATCGTCGACACTTCCATGTGACGCCTGCTTTTGCTGACCTTTTCTCCACTATCTGACAGAAAGATGGATTATGGGTCCCAATTGCTTTAGCACGCATTATCCCTTGTCGATAGGATAAGATTGCCTTTTCGCTCTCCTTGCTGAGTGGCTTGTAAGAGCTGGATGTCATCAAGATCTTTTCATCATGGTAATTGACAAAGATCTTATCATCTCCTGTGATTCTCAGGATTTTATCAAAGTATTTTTCAATACTCTTCTCAGAGAGTTTAAGAAGATCGATTTCTTCAAGTTTATTTTCCATGACCGTAGACGGAAAATACATCTCTCCTTTGCTTATCCCAATCTGGATGAAATGATGAGGACTGTAAATCTGTACATCATCTTCCCATTGTGGAATAGTACTTTGAACCTTGATAAAAATATCTTTATCAGATTCTTTGATCACCTTGGTCTTGAAGGTCTTAATTGCCTTTTTGAGCTCTTTGGGGAAGAGTTTGATCTCAAGAAGGTTGCTACTGGGATAGATAGTTCTAACCAGTCCGCATTCAAATGCTTCCAAAACCTGTTGGGGATCTGCATTTTTACAAAAGTTATAATAACTAGTGTATTTATTATCGGTGGTGAAGTAATGTTCATCCACGAATCTTGCTTCATCGGCCTGTCGGGCTGCTGAAAACATGAATAAGAAATCTCTCTTTCTTAATTCATTTTTCTTGTTGTCATCTTTAGGAGACACATTGTTGCGAGGTAGTAATCCAATGGTTACTTTCTTGCTTTTGCCTTTGACAAGCGCCGCAGCAAATGTATTTGGCCTGAGTGTATCTGCATCAGAGATTAACCTGAGTGGAGACACCATTTTTTCTCTGCAATAGATATCTGCAGATGTTTTGGCTTCAAGAAATGATTTATATTTCTTGTGCTTCACGTCGGGAACTCCTTTACTAGCCTTTTCAGCTATGTTCCACGTCTCGTAGATCCCTGCATTAGGACCGTTAAACACAACATAGTATGCTTTTGAATTTGTTGGAAATAAAATTTCCTCTGACGATTTCTCATCAACTGGAGATGATCCAGATTTTTTAGGGATTTGAATTCCCATTCCGTTGGGCCTTAGATTTAAATCTGAAGGTTTTAACAACGTTGTGGAGGTCTGTACCTCAGTTTTATCTTTTGGCAAGATAATAGCCTTCAACGGATTTGTTGTTTCTTTACCGGGAGTCGTACCCTCCGGAATAGCTGAATCTTTGCTCAATAAAGAGTAAGGAGATTCAAATTCCTTTTGTTGTTCGTCTCTTTTGAGAGAGACTACAAATTTGATCTGGCATCTAACCAGCTCTAGTTCTTGAATAAGAACCATTTCTTTCAGCCGAAGCTGTTCTAGGCTAAGCATTTGATAATGCTATATGATTTGAGGTGAAGGAAGAATTTATTGGTGTATGCTCTCAACTCTCAAACTCTATATTTATAGAAGTGCAGTGGCATCTTCTTTATGTTTATCCAATAGGATTGCTACAAGAGTCAATCTACCACTGGTCTTCATAACTTTTGTCTGTAGAGTTTATCTCTTAACTGTTCCAGTATTCCCTTGTCAGGAAATCTGCTAGTGAATTCTTCACTCCATCAATATGTTGAATATCGAAAGAATAGTGGGAAAGCCATTGTTGCCAACGAACTAGTCTTCCCTGTTTATTATCTCCCTGTATCTTAGTATTAATAAAATAAGTGAGATTTTTATTATCAGTTCTAACAAGAAATTTAACCGGGGTCAAATATACTGATAATTTTTCTATTGTTCTAATGACAGCTAAAAGCTCCTTTTCATTAGAATGATAGTTCTTTTCAGAAGTTTTAAAACTACCTGAAATATACCTGCATATCGGTTCTGATTTTTTACCTTCAGTCTCGATAGAGGCCTTGAGGACACCGCCCCAATAATCATTAGACGCATCAGTCTCTATGATCATATTGTCTTCTGGGTTCGGGAGATAGAGCTTTGGAAAGCTTTTTAGATTCTTTTTAATTTTTCTCATGTAATTAGAATCTTCTTCATTCCATTCCCATCGGACTTCTTTCTTAAGCTTTACCTGCAAGGGTGCTCTTATGGCTGCAAGCTTAGGAATATAATCAGAGGCATAGGTTAAAATACCTAGAAATCTCTGTAATTGTTTCTTATCTTCAAGTGTATCTGGGAACTTGTGTATGTGTTCTAAGATATGTGCTTGAGGAGTAAGTGTACCTTCGTTGATCTCAAGACCTAAGAAGTTGATCTTAGCTTTGAACAACTGGGCTTTTTTCTTACTAAGTATAATCCCTAAAGATTTACACTTATTAAGGACTGCTGCGACGTGCAACATATGTTCCTGTTCATTGTTAGAGAATACAAGGATATCATCAATGTAAACACAACAGAACTTACTATAATTGTTGAATGCGGTTTGCATCCATCTTTGGAATATGGACGGTGCCTGTTTTAAACCAAAAGGCATAACATTCCATTCATAGTGTCCTTGGGCACACGTGAAAGCTGTTAAGATCTTTGATTCATCGTTTATTAGGACTTGCCAAAATCTAGACTTACAATCAAAAGAACTAAACATCTTTTTTCCTCTAATCAACGATAATAATTCGTTTCTATTAGGGAGGTTATGGGAATCTCCTACGGTAGCATTATTCATTGCTTTGTAGTTTATTACCATACGTTTTTTACCACGTTTTTGTTCTCCATGATTATTTACCATAAAGGCTGGAGCCATGTGTGGTGAATTACTAGGTCTAATTAATTTTAGATCTAATAGTTCTTGAATTTGTTTTTCAAATTCTTTTCAATCCTCAGGGCTGTAAACCATTGGTTTTACTTTGATTACCGTTTTAGGATCTATTAGTTTGAGCGAGGCTGTCATCCACTTCTTAGTCTTTAAAGGATCTAAGGGATTCTCAGAACAAACTGTTTCTAGGAGTGTTTCAATTTTTGAACGTTTCTGTAATTCAAAATGATAACTCTTAGCTTCATTTCGGCTTTTAATAAGTTCTCTCCCCCTCTCTAAAAGAAGATTAATTTTGTGAGGACTTATATTAACCGCTGGTGGTGCCTAAATTTTAGATCGCTTTTTCATCGCATCTAAAAATCCGGGTTTCCCTACCTGGTAGGCCGTTTTTAATTTACTAATAATAATAGGATCATTATTAAGAGTAAAAATAATTCTATCAGTATATTGCACGAAAGGCTGATATAATTGACAGAAATTATTACCAAGAATAAAGTCAATTCCTGATTCCTGTTGATAGACTGTAGGTATATGAAAAATTTCTCCTGCAATCATTATATCTAGGTTCTTACAAACCTTGTTAATCGTTATGGTAGAACCATTGGCGATTTTTACCTGAATAGGTCTTTCGCTATTTACCCAATGTTCTTCGGGAATAACGTTCTTGCTTGCAATACAAAGGCTCGCACCTGTGTCAACATAGCAATGTAATTCTATCAATTTATATCCAGTAAATTTAAGTTTACCTTTGACATAGATTGAATTTGGATTAGTGATGTTGGCCATCACTCTTTCATCATCTTCAAGAACTGTCTGAAGTTGATGCATCACTTGATTCTGAATCTATAGGATCAAAATCAATTTCTTCTATATGGTAAACATACAGTTCACCTTCATAGTAATCTTCAACTGGCATAAAACCTTTGCTGGAGATTTCTTCAAGTAATTTGATTTTATTATCAAATTTCTTTCTGTTTGGGCACTCATTTGCATAGTGTCCTTCTTCACTGCAAATCCAACATCTGCAATTTTTCTTTCCCTTGGGACAGAATTTTTGTTTATCTGAAGTTTTATTAAAAGATTTCTTTTTAATAAACTTACCAGGTTTAAAAGGTCTTCGTCCTTTTTTAAACCTATATTTTTTTATCAACTTCTTAGATGAATTTTTCTTATAGTGTTTCCTATAAGACTTTCTACATCCATATTCAAATGGTTGTTCAGTAATCTTTTCACAGGTTTTTCTGCTAAAAGACTTCAATTCCTTCTGTTTCCTTATTAAATCACAAATTTTTGAAATTTCTTCTTTAACAATTCGATGAGCGTAGCCTAAACTGTAAGCGGCTACTCCTGATGCTTCTAGATTAAAACGTTCTAGAGCTTTTTGTCCTATCAAAGGAATTTTTAGAAGATATCCTGTGATATATTTTCTATAATCACCCTGATCTCCAATTTGATATAAATACTTTTCATAGTCACAATAAAATTGTTCGAGAAAAGTAATATCACATAGCTGCATATTAGTAAGCATAGTTTCTGCTTTACTTTTTATTCGAGCTAGTTCTTGGATTTTATCAGAAGATAAATTTATTCCTAGAAACATGGTATAAATACCATTTAAGACTTCCTCAAAAGCAGTCATAGGATTTAATTTAGGCTCCCATCTGGTGAGTTTAATAAATGTATTAACAACACCAGTTGATTTATGTTCTAACAAAAGTAGAACAATATTTTGATCATCATAAGACTCTTTATTAGTCTGTATTATCAGGCTAATTTCTTTAGCCCAAGTATCAATGAGATCTTTTCTATTAATCATACCATCAATATTGAGGATATTATTTCCAAAAATACTAGTTGTATTTTTAACTTCGGAAAAGGGATAGAAATTACCTTTCCTTTTTCTGTTTTCTCTTTCTTCAGAATCTTTGGATCCTGAGCCTTCTCCTCTGTATTCCTTCTTTGGGGATGAAGGTGGAGTGCTCTGCTGTCTATCAGTTCTGAAATTCTCTTGAAAACCAATTTCAATACTGTCTTTCTCATTATAAGAATTTTCTGATTCATCAGAACTGAAACTATCAATTTTATTAAAAGTTTCGTCATTATTAAAACCGAACATAGATTTTAATTCATTACTATTTTCAATTTCCTGATTGGCCATAGATTCATCATCCATTTCCATCAATCTTATTGCATGCTCAAGGATATCACAATTATTATCATTGATCTGCAATTCGTCGTTTTCTAGATTACTCCAGAAAAACTTTTCAACCTTTTCCATGTAGTTCATGTTGAATTTTTATCAACTCCGAACGGCCATGTAAGGCTTCCAGGATTTTTTCCTGTTCCTAATTCTTCGTTACCCACACTAAAATTTGGATAACTGTATTTACCTGAACTTGTCGTTCTGGTTTCTTGTTGATATTCAGCTGAAACAATCTTTGATGTTCCGAAGATACTGGGTTCTTTAGACCATTCTTCGCTGAAATCTTTGCTTAATCCGAAAAAGGATAGCAGTTTGTAGATTCCAAGTAAAGTTCTTCCTGCAATCTGGTTAAGATTATTAGTGGAAGAAATAATAGCAGAAATACGATTATTACCTGAGAGGCTGCTGAAGAGATAACTCTTCTTTTCTTGTATATCTCCTTCCTCAAGTCGTTTGAGGCTGAGAATCTTTCCTTTCTTATAAATATGAGGATAATCAATGTTAGTCATATTTAATTAAGAAGTTCTAGTTTTTGACTTAAGTCGTCAATCCTAGTGGAAACGTTTCTGAGAAGATCTCTTTCAGAGGGTTCTCCTATCATTAAGGTTTTTCCCCTGAAACTCATTCTGGGTTTTTCTCCCATTAATGGTTTATTCCTAGCAATATCTATTGCCCAAGAATTTTCTAGAGGACTGATTTCAGAGAATTGTTTCTCTTCTACAGATCCTATATCAGAGAATATATCTTCTAATTCAATATATTCTGATTTTTTGTAATCTATGCTATGATGACTATTGGTCAAAGCATAAGCTACCACATATGATATACTGAAGACTTTGTCTCCCGCATCCATAAGGTTCTCTCTTTCGAACTGATGTACAAAAGATAGAACTGTATCTAAGTTCTTAGTATCAAGACTAAGTCCAAACTTAGGATAGACAGAGAACATGAATTTTTGGTATGCTAAATTACCTCTAGCAGCACCTAAAATACAATCTCTTCGGTCTTTGATTCTGTTGTCTATTAAGGCCATCTTAATAGGTGAATCAATACCTTCTTGAAACTTAGATTTTAATAAAATTTTTACAGCACCTAAATGAACTGTACTGATTGTAGATCTAATTTTTGAATCTATTTTCATTAAGTTTTTCCTAATCTCTTCTCTATTGATTAGGGATAGAAAAACTGAACCTTTAGTATCTTTTATATCAACATGCATTTCTTTCGTGCTGACGAAGTAAAAGATATTATTTTTCCTTTTCAAGATGTTTAAACTGAAAGGGATTTTAAAGATTTTTTCTTTCTTTAAATCAAGCTTTAAATTCTTGATTTTTGAAAGCATTTCTTGTTTTACCAAGAAGCTTCCTTGAAATCCGCTTTCGTTTTCGGAAAACTCAATTTCAAAATTATCTTGTTGTTCTTCAGAGATCTGAGAATCATCAAGATTTTCTTTTTCTTTTCCTTTTAAAAAACTCATTTTAAAAGTAATTTAACCAAATGAATGGTTCAGCTATTTTAATTGGGCTCAGACTTTGTGTTTTGCTTTAAGCCCAATTGTTGGATTTTATATTTTCGAATTTAGTGCCCTAATTATACTTATGGGCCTAGGTCAAAATTTGCAGTATTTAAGACTTTGAACAACTCTTTTGGACGGCAGACAATTTTGAATCAAAATTCGAGTGAATTATTTTGTCTCACGTTTTTCTTACGTTCTTGGTAGAGTTCTTGAGTTGGCTCTTTAGAACTTGAATTCATCTGTCTCGTTCGTGATATCCAGTAGTATCCGGGTTAGACAAGCCGCGAAGATCGATCCATAGGCGCGTTTCGGATTCCAGTAGATCCGGGGTTCGTTTCGGTAAGTTCTTCATCCCTTTTTCTCCTGTTTCCAGCCTTCCCAACGTTCCCCCACCCATCACATACCATTTACTCAGCCTATACTTCCATTCCATTCCCACGCCAATCCCGTCTCCCTTCCACACGCCGTCGTTTCCAATTTAACCCTAAAAACGCAGCAAAAGTCCGCCCCGAGCCAGATCTCAAACCCTTCGTGCGAATTGGCTGAATTTTGGATATGTTGTTCTGGACTTCAGTTTTTAATTGGTGATAAAATTTGAGCTTAATCCGAGATGATTTGTTATAGTTTCTAATCGGGTCTCCAACTGGTTTCTTTTTTATCGTAATTTGATTTGAACCAACCTTTTCTGTTGACGTGTGTTCGATTCTTGCTTCCGCATTTTGTTGGCCGTATCATAATTTTGGTATCAGAGCCACGTCCACACCCT
>JAPKLX010000205.1:305353-400023 GCA_026898415.1 Leonotis leonurus | reverse complement strand
AATTCTTGTATCTTATCCGAAGATAAATTTATTCCTAAAAACATGGTATAAATACCATTTAAGACTTCCTCAAAGGCAGTCATAGGGTTTAGTTTTGGTTCCCATCTGGTGAGTTTGATAAAAGTATTAACAACACCAGTTGATTTATGTTCTAACAAAAGTAGAACCGTGTTTTGATCATCATAAGATTCTTTATTAGTTTGGATTATCAAACTAATCTCTTTGGCCCATGTATCAATGAGATCCTTTCTATTTATCATACCATCAATATTAAGGATGTTACTTCCAAAAATATTAGTAGTAGTTTTTGTTTCGGCATTAAAAGGATAGAAATTACCTTTTAGTTTCCTGCTTTCTCTTTCTTCAGAGCTTTTGGACCCTGAAGTTTCTCCCTTGTACTCCTTTTTTGGGGACGGAGGTGGAGTGTTTTGCTGTCTGTCAGCTCTGAGATTTTCTCGAAATCCAACCTTGAGGATTTCAACCTCTTCTTGAGAGTCTTCTGATTCATCGGAACTGAAACTATCAAGCTTATTAAAATTTTCACAGTCATTAAAACCAAACATAGATTTTAATTTGTTACTATTTTCTATTTCCTGATTGGTTATTGATTCATCCTCTATTTCCATCAATCTTATTGCTTGCTCAAGGATATCACAGTTATTATCATTGATTTGCAATTCTTCGTTTTCTAGATTACTCTAGAAAAACTTTTCAACCTTCTCCATGTAGTTCATGTTGATTCTTTATCAACTCCGAACGGCCATGTAAGGCTTCCAGGATTTTTCCCTATTCCTAATTCTTCGTTACCAACACTAAAATTTGGATAACTGTATTTTTCCCTGTTCCTAATTCTTCGAATAAAGCCAGATGAAATGTTGGATTGGGATACACTGGAAAATCAAAGACATCAAATTTTGTAGTTGAAAAATAAAAGATACCAGATCAAGTTGTCAATCTGAAAAATGGTAAGAATCGGCCTGAGAAGATGATGGTGAAGGAAGCAGAAGACAAACGGTATTACCATATCAAATGCAAACCTGCTTATTATGTTAGAACAGATAGGAACCAAAATTGTTGGTCCCGAAAGAGCAAGGTTTGGTGTATGGGGGGGGGTGTGGTGGGGAATACACTAAATACAAACTTTTCAGTTTACTTGTCAATTAATCAGAGAGTTTAAGCTATTCTGTATAAGAAATTGCTCGGCAGTGACTAGACAGATCGATAGCAGTTTTAGTCCAAACAGATTACTCTCTTAGTGAGAACACTTAGCTAATAATAAGAGTGATCTTATTATTTTCTGAGTGTTGAGTGAGTGCGGAATAATGGTGGATTTAGTCGGTGCTCTTTGTTTAGAAAACCTTTTAAAGCTTAATCGAGTATTTAGAGAATTGATTAAGAATGCAGTTTGTATGAGAGTGACAGATAGTGAATAAAACAACTGGAATGAAAGTGCAGAAAGTAAATAACGCAGTTATTTTACGTGGTTCGGGAAAACCCCTACGTCCACGGTCTAATCCAAACTGGATTAGATATCCACTACCAGAATACTCTCTTATTTATACTCGCTGAGAACGAGCCACAAGTTCCAAGCACAACTAGATTGAAACTTATGCACGAATAAGGGTCGTGTCCCTTTACAACTTACAGAAAACTATTGTAAACAGGATATCTTCACGTTAATCCACTAGAAAACTACTAGCTAGCAAAGATCTCCTTCTTCTCTCGATAAGACAGACTTGAATCGAGGTTGGGTTGATGTGATTGCGATCACGAACGGTTTGGAGCTTTTGTCTGACGTGAGATAGGATTACTTGAGAATGTTTCTGTCAATGTAGCGCGTATGTCTCTCAGACTTTAAAACTCCAAATATATATAGGCTTTGAATTTGAAATTCTAGCCGTTTGTTGATTGGCGTGACTTGATTGTGGATTGTCAATTTAAAGTTTTTCATCATATCTCTTCTTTCCTTGTAGAGTCGTTGACTGAATCTTCTATGTATGGAGAGCAGATCAGTCGTGATTACTTTCCTTCTTCATTGTCAATCAGGGATTCTCCTTCCAATTGTCAAATGGATAGGATTTGATACTAATCATGGTAAGTGGATATGATGAGAGATCAATGGCATCTTGGTGGTTTAGATAGCTCTATCGATCTGTTATTACTTCTGGTTGGTTCAACACTTTCTGTTCGGTTGGAACTTTCTGGTTAAGCTCTTTCTGGTTTTAATGCCTTTCTGGTTGAACTCTGTTTAGGCACTTTCTGGTTGACCAACTTTCTGTTTAAGTTGATTTGCTCCAACTTTCTGTCTGAGACTTGCTTCAACTTTTTTGTTAAAGTTGATTTGCTCCAACTTTCTGTCTGAGACTTGCTGGTTCAACTTTCTGTTAAAGTTGATTTGCTCCAACTTTCTGTCTGAGACTTGCTGGTTCAACTTTCTGTTAAAGTTGATTTGCTCCAACTTTCTGTTCTGAGACTTGCTTCAACTTTCTGTTAAAGTTGATTTGTTCCAACTTTCTGTCTGAGACTTGCTGGTTCAACTTTCTGTTAAATAGAGACAGATAGAAATAATATAGAGAACATGAGAAAAGCCTAAGTATGTTTTTCGAGGGAACATCATCAAAACTCAAATTAATTGTCGGGTTCCCAACAATTTCCCCCTTTTAGATGATGTCGAAACCATACTTAGTCGGATTTAACCAAGGTAGCATGTACCATGTTCTGGGAGTTTAGCCGATTGTTATTTGAGTTTTATAACAATAAAAAACAAGAAAGTTTCTGGACAATAAGACTTTGTCTTTAGAAAACTCCACATCAATAGATATATGAATAGGTGAGTACAAGAGGATAGTAGAAATAACAGAGAGAGCAAAACAGAAAATAAGAAATAAGATCTATCTAAGAAAACCATCTGGTTGCTCCGCCTTTCTTCATCTTTTCTCTTTGTGCGTCAGAGACCATCTGAATGCTCTCATAAATTTCATCTCTCACCCTGGCATAGTTTGGATCGTGGTTGTCGATCTTGTATCCTTTGATTTTGGCCAGTTGATTGATGTAATTTAGGATGTAGGTTTTGTCTGGAATATTACTGCCTGGTATTGTTGGACACACCATGTATTCCTTCTCCGGGGCTTTGATCTGTATCTTGGCATCAGATGCTGCTATTCTGATCCTCTGTACTAAGTCCTGGTCGCTGAAGTTGTCAAGGTATCGGTTGAAGTCCTCATCTGGAGTTGATTCTGAGTATGTAGGCTCCTTCAAAAAATATTTGTTCAAGATAAAACCTTGCTTTACTTTCTCCCAATCACTTTGATCATCCTCTGGAACCCACGCATCATTAGGTGTTTTCTTTTGCAAAGATAGATTCCATGAGAATGGTTTCTTCTTCTTCTTCTTAGACTGGGTGGTTGATTGTGATGACTGCTGCTGTGAGCGTTCTGTAGAGGAAGGTGAGGAGAAGGGTGTTTGGAATGATTTTTCCTTGGCTTCCTGAGCAGCTAGCTTTCTCTCTCTTTCTGCTTGCTCTTTGTAGAATTGGGCTCTGAAAAGAGGATCACAAGCTTGTTCCATATTCACTTCGAACAGCAGCAATTCAGCTATCTGATCACCCTCGTCAATTGGTTTCTTTCCTTTGTCGCTGGAGGTCTGAGGTGCTTGTTGAGCTGGCTCTGTTCCAAGTAGGGTGGGATCTGGCCTCGGTGGTGTGGTAGGCCTGGGTTGAGCCGGTGCTGGTGTTTCTATTTCAATTTCCACCTCTTCTGTCCTCATACTCTTGCTGCTACCTTTGCCTCCCTTGCTGCTACCATTGCCTCCCGAGATTTCCCCCTTTTCGACATCATCAAAGAAGGTAGTGATGAGTGTTCGAAGTGAGGCAATCTCTTCAGTCATTTTCTCCATTTTCTCTTCAGCTTCTGCTTTGAACCCAAGCAGAAAGTTGATTGTCTGGTTGGAGGTGTCCAGTTTCTGCTCGAGCCTGCTGTTCATTGTAGACAATGTTTTGTCATAAGTCTCTTGAAGTTCTTCAACTGCAGTAAGAAGAGTGCTCTGTTGCTCGAACTCTTCTGGGTTAGGATACAGAAGGTCATTCAGGACAGCCATTTGATGTTTCTGCATCAGCTCCACAAATTTCTCATTTTCAATTTTGGCGAATTGAGAATGGATGGATAAGTCAGTATCTTCCTTCAACTGAGCAGCAAGTTGAATGCCTTTCTTTTCTACGGCAGCACGAATTGTTTCTTGTTGTTTGGCCAAAAGATCAGCTACAAGGGCAGTTGTCTTCTGATTTTTCTCTTCTATGTCATTTAGACGAAGAGTGAGCTTGGCCTGTTCTGCTTCATTCTGCAGGCGATCATCATCTATCTTTTTATCAAGCTCCTTTCTGACTGTTCTGAGCTTTCTTCGTATGTCTTCATCCATGTCGTTGACGTAATCTTTCTGATGTTTGTTGAAATCAGTGAGTATCTGGGTTGCCTTCTCTTGAAGTGAGTTGCATATATCAGTCATCTGATCTTCAACTCGAAGAGTGATCAGATTGTCCAGTTGATAGTTATTGAAGGTGTTGGGTTCTCTTTCCAGAAGCTCTTCCATGGTGTAAAAGTTGACATGTTTCTGCTGCTTTTGTGCAGCTCCTTGTGTGTATATTTCATTGCTTGGCTCGCCACCAATGTTCTGTCCTACAGGTTCATCATCACCCGAGTCAAGGTTGATGATTGGTGTTTTCTTGGCAGGCTTCTTGGATTGGGCTGCTCCCTGCTCTGGTTGGGGTGGTTGTTGTTCGGTTGGGACAGGTTCTTCCATCTGGGCATCAGTATGTGTTGATTTCAGAGTGATATTCAAATTTTCTGCCTCATGCAGCATGAGCGCAGAGATGAGTTGCTGGTAATCTGTTCTGACTTCTCCTACTGAGTTGGCTTGAAGTAAACTGAGCAGAGTGGCCTCTTCCTTCTTTAGTTCGTCAATTGTCTTGAGCTGAAGCAGAGCATCAAAGATATAGTACTCGCTGTCTTTGACCAGCAAGAAAAACTTGATGCGCTTGGCTGTTCCCAGACTTTCTGGTAAGCGATGAATACCAGGAAAGTCTTGCAGCACAGAGTGTTCTGCTTCATTTTCCAGCAAATGTATAACACCTTCTGCTTGGCGTTTCTTCTCCTCCTCTTCATCTGTAGATTCTCCTTCTTCTTCCTCCTCATCCTCACTTATTTTCTCCATTCTTTTTGGTGAGGGTGTGGGTGTTCTGGCTGGAGAAAAATCTTTCTCTTGATGTGGAGTATGGCTTGTTGCTGGTTCTACATCACCGGCTGGAGCCTCTGTTACCTCTGTTTCTGCCTGTGTTGCCTCCTTTTCTTGTTCTGTTGTCATGTGTTCTGTTTGTTTTGTTTGTTCTGCAGCAGGTTCTGGTGGTGGTGGGGACTCTTGAACTTTTCGTAGTCTGCGTTTCTTCTGTTTAGGTTGAGATGCGGATGTCTCAGTCTCAACAGAACTTCCTCGTTTGCGGGTCGCCTTTTCTTTTACCACTTTCTCCTTGGTAACTTTCTCTTTCTTCTTTTCAATACTTTTAGCAGGTGGCATCCATGTAGGATTAGAGCTGCCCATTTCCAGAGCTGCTACACGGTGCACCTCATCTATTATTTTGTTGAAAAAGGCCGGTGAGAGTCCCAAAGACATTTCTAGCTGATGTTGATCTTTGGGTATGGAGAGGCTTGTGTTGAATTCTACAGCATCCTCCCATACTTGCTGTTTGAAATATCGTTCCACCATCAGGCTGATTTTGGTGGAGTGATGTAGATTTCTCTTAAGTTCTACTGAAGTTCCTCTGCCTCTGCTACCTTGTTATACGTGACCAGTTTTGCTTCCTTAGCCATCAATTCAAATAGTATTCTGCTCCAGTTGACTCGGAGGTTGAGGACAACTGCCGTGAGAATTCAGAATTTCTCAGGAGTTACCTGATCATACGATCCACTATGGTTGAGAAAAATTCTCTGAACCAATTCGAGTAGTAACTTGAAGCTTGGTTGGAGTAGGGATCGCTGAAACATTCTTCCAGTATATGAGATGGGTGTTACCATCATGATTTCTACTGCCTCCTGCAGTTGTTTCGGAGTGATGTCGTCCAAAGTCAGACCTTCATCTTTCAACCGATACGCCTGGTTGATCATTTCAATGACATTGTACGGTGTTTTACTGGTTCTGTCACCGATTGGCATTAATACATTCGCTTCAAAACCATGTTTATCATTCTGCCATGTCAGATAGAATGTAGCCACTTGTTTTGCCAAAAACATGTTGGGATGAGAGGTGACAATATTGCAGAAACCTAATATCATAAGAACATACAGAGCAGATATTTGTATATTCATCAGTTTATATGAACAAGTATGAATGTCCACATCTAAACAGTTAATTAGAGTGATGATACATTTTAAGCAGATCATAAGAAAATTAAAGCAATACTTGTAGCAAGTTTCAGATATAAGGAAGATTTAATAAACTCAAAAACCTTTGCAGCGTGTAACTATGAGAAAAATTTCTTCAAGTTTGCGAAAGCCATGAGTATCAAACACAGCATAGGGTTCAGGCGAAAGAAACTTCTGAACCTCGGCCACATGTTGAAGAAACAATGAAGTTTGGGGTGCCATAATCAAAACGCAAGATGTTTTTGAGAAAAGATTTGCAGAGAAAAGGGAGTCTAGAAATTCTTAAGTGCTTAAGGAGAGTTGCGATGTAAGTGAAGGTGAACAGTCTAGTGAGAGATATCGCATATAAATAACATAATAATCAATGGCATAGATTAAGGCGATAAATAAATGAAGGGTTGGATGAGTGTCTCCCTTTTAGATTTTCCCGCTTCAGTTGTATGTTTTGCCGCCTTTCCTTGCGTGTGATATACGCTCTAGATCCTACTGTTGTAGGCGAGCGTGTTCGTATCTCACTCTCCACTGCAACTTTCCTTTTTCCTTTTCTTGCAGGGATTTTCTCGATCACAGTTCCCAAAGATGCGCTAATCATCACAAATATAGAAGATTTAGTAAATCTAGATTAGAAAATATCTTTGCAGACTGCAATCTCGGAGATTGATTATGGAAAGTGACGTCTTTTATCTAGGATGCTTCAATTTCCTCAATAGTTCCCCCTTGACTTAGTAAGTAAGAAATAATTTCCACGTGGCACTTTCTTCAATTGAGTAAATTATGACGCGTGAGATTCTTTATTTCCATCTTGTCATTCTGTCATTCTGTAAAACGTTCTGTTGTTGAACATTCTGGTGACCTTCTGTTGTTAACATTCTGGTGACCATTTGTGGTCTTTCTGTTAGACAATCTGTTATTGTCTTTCTGTTTAGACAATTTGTTATTGTCTTTCTGTTAGACAATCTGTTATTGTCATTCTGTTAGACAATCTGTTATTGTCTTTCTGTTAGACAATCTGTTATTGTCTTTCTGTTAGATTATCCAGATTTAGTAATCCAAGCTTTCCACATAACATCTTAAATCTATCTTCTGGTAGAGCTTTAGTTAAAATGTCAGCACGTTGGATATCTGTGTGAATCTTCTTGATCTGGATATGCTTTCTCTCCACATGATCTCTGATAAAGTGATGTCTCACATCAACATGTTTGCATCTTGTATGAAGTACTGGATTCTGTGTTATTGCAATTGCACTTGAACTGTCACAGAATATGGGTATCTCCTTTACTTCGATCTCGTAGTCTCTTAGTTGCTGCTTCAACCATAAGATTTGTGCACAACAACTTCCAGCAGCCATATATTCTGCTTCTGTTGTTGATGTGGCGACAGATGTCTGTTTCTTTGAGAACCAAGATATCAACTTGTTTCCAAGAAACTGACATGTTCCAGAAGTAGACTTTCTGTCCAGTTTGCATCCTGCATAGTCTGAATCAGAATAGCCTATTAATTCAAAATTGTCATCACACGGATACCAGAGGCCAATGTGAGTTGTTCCTTTAAGATATCTAAGTATCTTTTTGGCAGCTTCCATATGTGATTCTTTGGGATTTGCTTGGTATCTGGCACATACTCCAACTGCGAAGGTAATGTCTGGCCTACTTGCAGTAAGATACAATAATGAGCCAATAATGCCTCTGTATTGTGTTATGTTTGTTGGTTTGCCTTCTGGATCTGGATCTATCTTCCCGTTGGTTTGCATTGGGATTTTCACTGGGTTACTGTCTTTGAGCCCAAATTTGGTCAGCAGATCGTTGATGTACTTTGTTTGATTTATGAGAATACCATCTGGTTTCTGCTTGACCTGCAAACCTAAAAAGAAATTCATTTCTCCCATCATGGACATTTGGTACTTATTTTTCATAAGTTCTGCAAATTTGTCACACAGATAGGTAGATTGAGATCCAAAAATGATATCATCTACATAGATCTGGACCAAGAGAATGTTTTCTTTGACTTTGATGATAAACAAGGTCTTGTCAACAGATCCTCTTCTGAATCCAGATTCTAGTAGGAATGTTGATAATGTCTCATACCAAGCTCTAGGGCTTGTTTGAGACCATAGACTGCTTTTGCTAGTCTGTATACTTTCTGGTTTGGATCTGCTTCTTCAAATCCAGGTGGCTGTTACACATATACTTCCTCTTCAAGTATACCGTTTAAGAAGGCACTTTTGACATCCATCTGGTATACCTTGAATCGATTGTGAGCAGCATATGCTAGGAATAGCCTTATTGCTTCTAATCTGGCTACGGGTGCAAAGGTTTCATCAAAATCAATGCCTTCTTGTTGATTATAGCCTTTAGCTACTAATCTGGCTTTGTTTCTGACTACTTCACCATTTTCATCCCGTTTATTTTTGAACACCCATTTTACACCAATCACACCTTGGTGTTTGGGTCTATCCACGAGATACAAGACTTCATTCCTCTTGAACTCATTGAGTTCTTCTTGCATTGCTGTTATCCAATCTGCATCTTGAAGTGCCTTCATTAGCATCAGATGGCTCCATGCGAGAAAGGTAACAGCTCAACAATGCACTTTCTCCATGCATTCTCCTGGTCTTCACATAATCTGATGGTTTCCCAACGATCTGTTCTGGTGGATGGTCTTGTATCCATCTCCTTCTCCTGGCTATCTCTTCATCGGATATCATAGGATCAGGTTGATCGGTTGGTTCCTCAAATTCAGGGTGTGCTGTTGATGAAGCTTGGAATGGATTCTCATCTAGTTCTGCCTCTGGATCTTGATTTCCAGCTTGCTCATCATCTGCAATGACTGTTTCATTGCTTTCTGTTGGCAATCTGTTCTCATCCAGATTAATTTGAATTGTTCCCCTTTGCTGTATGATTTCCTCAGCAGCAGGTGGAGTATCAATTTCTTCATCAACTCTCTTAGAATTCCAGATTAGAATGTCTTCAAGAAGTATTTCATTCATCCTTCTTGTAGTCATCTGACTTTCTGTTTGTCCTTCATCTAATGACTTGTACTTAATAATAGACTCATCAAACACAACATGAGGTGTTACCTCCACAATATGAGATTTCTTATTGTAGACTCGATATGCTTTACTAACATCAGAATATCCTAAGAATATTCCGGGGTCAAATTTGCTATCAAAAGTCCTTAATTGGGACTTCCCATTATTGTGTATGTAACACAAACAGCCAAAGGTACGAAAGTAAGAAATCTTAGGCTTTCTGTTGTTCCTAATCTCATATGGAGTCTTCCCATGTCTGATTGTGATGGATGATCTGTTTTGAGTGTAGCAGGCAGTGTATATGGCTTCTGCCCAGAATTTCTTCGGTAAGTTGGTTGCATTAAGCATTGTGCGAGGTACTTCCTTGAGTGATCTGTTTCTCCTCTCAACAACTCCATTATGTTGAAGAGTTCGAGCAGCAGATGTTTGATGAGTTATTCCCATCTTGTTGCAGTATGCTTCAATCCTCTGATTGAGAAATTTTGTTCCTTTATCTGTTCTGATAGAGGTTATACTCATCTCCTTCTGTTTAGTGATTTTGTGTAGAAAATAAGGGAGTCTGTCTAGAGTCTCTTTCTTCTTCAACAGGAAGATGACCCAAGTGAATCTTGAGTAATCATCTATGATTACTAAAGTGTATTTTCTTCCATTAATGCTTAGTGGTTTGACTGGTCCAAACAGGTCAAGATGTAACAGTTCTAGTATCCTTGTTGTTGAGTGAGCTGCTTTGCTTGTGAATGATGACCTGGTTTGCTTTCCAGCTTGACAAGCATCACATATGTGATCTTTATCATATACTTGATCTGGTAGTCCTTCCACTAACTTTTCTTTGGCAATCCTGTTGATTGATTTAAAGTTTAGGTGGCTTAATCTCTTATGCCATAACCAGCTGGTTTCTGATACAATCTTGGTGACTAAGCAGGTCTCAATCTGGCTTGTCCATTGGACAATATATAATCTATCCTGCAGTTTACCGGTAAGGAGTATCTCATCCCCTTCCTTATTCTTCACCAGACAGTTATTAGTATAAAAAACAATCTGATTACCATTAGCACAAAACTGACTTACAGAAAATAGGTTGTGACTAAGGCCCTCAACGTATGATACATTTGTGATAGTGGTCTTGCCCACTTTGATGTTTCCATACCCTCTGGTATATCCTTTTGAATTACATCCAAAAGTGACCTGGGGTCCTGGTTTCTCTATGTAATCTGATAGTAGGTTCTTGTCACAGGTCATGTGTTTTGAACAACCACTATCAATTATCCAGATTGCTCCTCTTGCTACCTTATGTCTTCTTGCAGTCCTTTGATCCTGCAATTAATAAGACTTAGCTACCCTTCAACGTTTGGGTGCTTGATTATTAGCAAAGATTCCTTTACGAATCCAAAACTTTTTAGGGTTAGGAACTGAGTAATAGCATGTAATAATGTTCCCTTCATCATCCACTTTAGATAGGGAATGAATCTCAGATGGATGATATCTCTCTTTTCCATCATTTTTCACTCCCTTCTTGACTGGTGCTGTTCTGTTGACATTCTTCTTGTATAATGTCCTGTTGACATTCTCATTGTGAGCTTGAGCTGATTCTGTGTAATAAGCTGGTTGTCCCTTTGTTTGATGATACTGTATGTTATTAGCATCCTTTATTATCATCTTTTGAGGATAACCTTTCTTGTTTTTCAAGTCTTTTACTTGATCTGGTATTTGCTTCCTTTCTGGTACAAATTTTATTGTTCCCGAAGACTTTTCTGAGTGACCTGGATACCCTAATCCAGATGTGCCTTGTTGTTGCAAATTAATTAGCAGTTTGGCACGTTCGTCACTTTTGTAGATCATCTCTTTGTCTTTCTTGATCTTCTCTTCAGCAACGTTGTTTCTAATAATCAGATCGTTCACTTTTGAATTAAGTGTGTGGATTTCACAGTCTCTGCTCTTGATATGTTCTTCCAAATTGTTGATTTTGGCAACAAATTGTGTGTTTGCTGTGCTCAAAATCTCCTCTGATTTCTTTAGTCTATCATTCTCTTCAACAACTTCTTTAAATAGCCTTTTTATGCTCGAATAGCTTTTGAACATCTCGTTTACTTCATCCCATGAGTATTCTGCTTCATCTTCATTTTCCTGTACCAGATCGTTATTATTTGAGGAATTTGAATAGCAAGAATTTACCTCAACTTCATCTAGGCCGTTGTCTAGTCCCACATAGCATTCATTCCAACTTTCTTCGTCATTAGCAACGAAGGCTTCATCATTTTCTGATGAGCTATCTGAGAAATGACTCGAGCTGCTTGAGTTTTGTTCAGCTATCATGGCCTTGCGCTCATATTTGAGCTTTCGATCCCTTTTAGCTCTAAGTTCTTCTCTTTGACTTCTGGACAGATCAGGGCAATCTATTTTAAAGTGACCCGTTCTGCCACATCCAAAGTAAGTGTAATCTGTAGAACTAGATGTCTTTGTTGTTTTAGCAGTCTGCTGTTTGGATTCATTCTTTTCTTCAGATCGGTCATTGTTCTGCTTCTTATAGAAGTTCTTTTTGTTATCTTTGTAGAAGCGTCTGTATTTCTTTGATCTGATCTCCATTTTGTCCATTCTTCTGGCGATTATTGCAAACTCTTTTAAAAGTTTGTCGTAGCCTTTCTCTTCATCTGGGGTAGTACGCTCAGAAAGATCATTAGGTGTGCTCTTCGCTTTGAAGGCTACCTCTTTATCCTTCTTTGAGCTGCTTTCTGTCTTTTTGGACAGATGATCTGATCCTCGAATTCTTTGAATGTCACATTCATGACCTTCAAGATGATCAAATAATGCTTCTGTGGTCAGATCATTGAAATCTGCGCGGAGAGGTTGCATTGCAGCACAGATCTCCCAGCTTGGTGGAAGAGCTCTAAGTACTTTCATGTTCTTCTCCCTTTGAGTATATTTGTTCTTATTGAACGCAGATATCTCAAGGAGAATACTAGTAAATCTCAACCTCATTTGTTCTATTGTTTCGCCTGGTTTCATCTTGAATTCATCGTACTTGTTGCAGGCTAGAGACAATTTGTTCTCTATCATCACTTCGGATCCTAGACACAGGTCTCTTAGGGCTTCCCACATCTCTTTGGCAGTATCCAAATCTTGGATTTTAGCCAAATGTACCCCTTTGACTGTGCTTGATATAATTCCTTTTGCAAAGTCATCCAGATTTGCTTCGCGTCTTTCTTCTGCAGTGTACTTTCTGGGATCTTTGGGGACAGTCTGTGTGGTTACGCCCGTTGCGTTGGTTACTGTCACTTCTTCAGTGATCTGCAATGGACCCTCCTCAATGACTTTCCACATCAGATAGTGATGGGCTTTTAGTGCCATCTTGATCCTGAAACTCCATTCTCTATATCCCTGGATAGAGAATTCCTCGCAAGCCCTGACAACAGATGACTCCATAGCAAATAATATGCACGTGAATGAAAATAGGTTTTCCTAGATCTATTCAAGTTGACCACGCAGGTTTTAACCTTGTGAAACAAAACAATGGTCAGTTGAACCACTGCTCTGATACCACTTGTTGGTCCCGAAAGAGCAAGGTTTGGTGTATGGGGGGGGGGGGAATACACCAAATACAAACTTTTCAGTTTACTTGTCAATTAATCAGAGAGTTTAAGCTATTCTGTATAAGAAATTGCTCGGCAGTGACTAGACAGATCGATAGCAGTTTTAGTCCAAACAGATTACTCTCTTAGTGAGAACACTTAGCTAATAATAAGAGTGATCTTATTATTTTCTGAGTGTTGAGTGAGTGCGGAATAATGGTGGATTTAGTCGGTGCTCTTTGTTTAGAAAACCTTTTAAAGCTTAATCGAGTATTTAGAGAATTGATTAAGAATGCAGTTTGTATGAGAGTGACAGATAGTGAATAAAACAACTGGAATGAAAGTGCAGAAAGTAAATAACGCAGTTATTTTACGTGGTTCGGGAAAACCCCTACGTCCACGGTCTAATCCAAACTGGATTAGATATCCACTACCAGAATACTCTCTTATTTATACTCGCTGAGAACGAGCCACAAGTTCCAAGCACAACTAGATTGAAACTTATGCACGAATAAGGGTCGTGTCCCTTTACAACTTACAGAAAACTATTGTAAACAGGATATCTTCACGTTAATCCACTAGAAAACTACTAGCTAGCAAAGATCTCCTTCTTCTCTCGATAAGACAGACTTGAATCGAGGTTGGGTTGATGTGATTGCGATCACGAACGGTTTGGAGCTTTTGTCTGACGTGAGATAGGATTACTTGAGAATGTTTCTGTCAATGTAGCGCGTATGTCTCTCAGACTTTAAAACTCCAAATATATATAGGCTTTGAATTTGAAATTCTAGCCGTTTGTTGATTGGCGTGACTTGATTGTGGATTGCCAATTTAAAGTTTTTCATCATATCTCTTCTTTCCTTGTAGAGTCGTTGACTGAATCTTCTATGTATGGAGAGCAGATCAGTCGTGATTACTTTCCTTCTTCATTGTCAATCAGGGATTCTCCTTCCAATTGTCAAATGGATAGGAATTGATACTAATCATGGTAAGTGGATATGATGAGAGATCAATGGCATCTTGGTGGTTTAGATAGCTCTATCGATCTGTTGTTACTTCTGTCTGGTTGGTTCAACACTTTCTGTTCGGTTGGAACTTTCTAGTTAAGCTCTTTCTGGTTTTAATGCCTTTCTGGTTGAACTCTGTTTAGGCACTTTCTGGTTGACCAACTTTTTGTTTAAGTTGATTTGCTCCAACTTTCTGTCTGAGACTTGCTTCAACTTTTTGTTAAAGTTGATTTGCTCCAACTTTCTGTCTGAGACTTGCTGGTTCAACTTTCTGTTAAAGTTGATTTGCTCCAACTTTCTGTCTGAGACTTGCTGGTTCAACTTCCTGTTAAAGTTGATTTGCTCCAACTTTCTGTTCTGAGACTTGCTTCAACTTTCTGTTAAAGTTGATTTGTTCCAACTTTCTGTCTGAGACTTGCTAGTTCAACTTTCTGTTAAATAGAGACAGATAGAAATAATATAGAGAACATGAGAAAAGCCTAAGTATGTTTTTCGAGGGAACATCATCAAAACTCAAATTAATTGTCGGGTTCCCAACAAAAACCAGAAGGCTCCTACCAGAACACCATCACCTAGGAAGAACAAGATTAATGTGGACAACACAGAAAGGAATCATCCATCTGTCTACAAAGCCATCTCAAGAACAGATGACTCAGGGAGATAGATCACTTGTTATATTTTGGCAGAGGCTATCAACACAGCGTGTTACACACAGAAAGTTGATTCAAGATCACGATCCACAAGAGTAGATCGTGTGAAGACCAGAAGGATGCATGGAGAAAGTGCACTATTAAGTTGCTCTACATGATGCAGATTGGATAGTTTCTATGCAAGAGGAGCTTAATGAGTTCAATAGAAACCTTTTGTGGTATCTTGTAGATCAACCTAAACACCAAGGAGTAATAGGTGTTAAATGGGTATTCAAGGACAAGCGAGATGAGAATGACGAAGTTGTGAGGAACAAAGCTAGATTAGTTACCAAAGGATACAGTCAGAAAGAGGGTATAGATTTCAATGAGACATTTGCCCCAGTTGCCAGATTGGAAGCCATCAGATTATTCTTGGCATATGCAGTCTATGAGGGATTCAAGGTGTACCGAATGGATGTCAAGAGCGCCTTCTTAAATGGTATTCTGGAAGAAGAATTCTATGTAGAGCAGCTACCTGGATTTGAAGAAGGAAATCCAAATCAGAAAATCTACAGATTAGCAAAGGTAGTTTATGGGTTGAAGCAAGCTCCAAGAGCTTGATATGAAACAATGGTCAACCTTTCTACCAGAGTCAGGCTTTCGACGAGGCTCAGTTGACAAGACACTATTCATCATCAAAGTCAAACATCATATCCTTTTAGTACAAATCTATGTTGATGATATCATGTTTGGATCTCAATCTAGTTATCTATGTGATAAGTTTGCTGATCTAATGAAGAACAAGTATCAAATGTCCATGATGGGCGAAATGAATTTCTTTCTAGGTTTGCAGGTTAAGCAGCTATCTGATGGTATATTTGTAAGCCAAGTAAAGTATATAAAGGATTTGATCACCAAGTCTGGAGTTAAAGACATCAAACCTATCAGATACCAATGCAGACCAACGGAAAGATTTATCCTGATCCAGAGGGAAAACCAGTGAATATAACTAAATATAGGGGTATCATAGGTTCACTTTTATAACCAACTGCTAGTAAACCTGACATTACTTTTGCAGTTGGAGTTTGTGCAAGATACCAGGCTAACACCAAAGATTCTCACATGGAAGCAGCTAAGAAGATATTGCGATATCTCAAAGGAACAACACACATAGGTTTATGGTATCCATGTGATGATAATTTTGAGTTAACAGGTTACTCTAATTCAGATTATGCACTGTTAGTCCCGAAAGAGCAAGGTTTGGTGTATGGGGGGGGGGGGTGTGTGGAATACACCCAAAACAAACTTTTCAGTTTACTTGACATTTTAGCTGGAGAGATTAAGCTTTCTTGAAAGGAGATTGCTGAGTTTGACTGACCAGATCGACGACCAGGTTCACTACCAGATCGACTAGTGATCTGTCTTGACAGATTCTCTCTTGTGGTATACGCTGAGGAGATAGCAAGAATGATCTTGTTATATAACAGAATGTAGTGTGTGGAATATGGTGGATTTATTGTGTTGCTCTCATTTGAAAACCTTGATTGACGCTTAGCCAAATATATTAAGAGATTGGTTAAACAATGCACGTTTGAATGCAAGTGTTGGGTTAGTGTAATAAACAACTGAAAGATAAAATGCGTAAAGTAAATAACACAGTTGTTTTTATGTGGTTCGGTAAACCCCCTATGTCCACGGTCAAATCAAAACTAGAAAGAAATTTGTGCATGAATATGTGTCGTGTCCCTGGTCCCTTACAACTTGCAGATGAATCTGCTACAAGGTACCTTCACGTTAATCCATTAGAAAATGACTAGCTAACGAAGATATCTTCCTTCTACTTGTCGATAAGACAGACTTGAATCGAGTTTGGTGTGATTTCGATCACGAACGGCTTTGAACATGATCTGGATTGTGAAATCTTCTCGTAGAATTCTTCAATGGTAGAATAGATTTATTGATAGAGTTTCAGTTGATCAGTTCGTCAGTCTGTACTCCTCCAGATTTTGTTCCAAGCTTTTATAGGTGTAGAATTTGAAATTCTGACCGTTTTGAATTGATTAGCGTGTGATAAATGTTGATTGCCAATCAAAGATATGAATCCTTGATTTGATCTTCTTTCCTTGTAGGAAAGGTTGACTAAATCTCTCTTGATATAGAAAGCAGATGGCTAATTGATCTCTTTCCTTTCTTTGAGCTTCGAATGAATCACCTTCCTTCTTGATCTTTGATTTGATTGACTTTCCTTTTGCTTGAGATCTGATGACGTGGCATAAGGATAAGATTCTCTCGAAGTACATTTGGATGACGCTTTGCATACCAGATGACTTAGATAAAATATTAGATGACTAGATCAAATACCAGATGGCATACTGTATATTTGGTTTCCAACCAAGTCTCCATCTCAGTGATTTGTATTGCACAACTCATCCAAGTTAGGTTCACTTTTCCAGCGAGGTGGTTTGGTCCAAAGTTGCTCCAAAAGTTAATGCAAGCAACTAGGTGCAATCTGCTTTTGACCAGATTGAGTGACCTTCATCAGGTGATCTGCTTGCCTTAGGTGAGCTGATATGCTTCGATTATTCAAAAGACTATCTAACTAGATGACTTCTTACAGGACATAACACTTTGAACTTTCGATTGAGATACTCAAATATAAAAATATAGGGGGTAAGAAAGAGTATATAAAGTATTTGTGCGAAATCTAATATACAGAAATTGAATCTGCAGAAATAGAAATATATAATATATATAATTCTAATATAATTATTAGAATCCGGGAAATTGATCTATTCCCTCTCTGTTTTACCTTGAAAAGTACCTATAGATACTATCAAGATCAAGGAAGAGGTGTTTTGAATCAACCAAAGAAGTTCATTTCTCAAAAGCATCATCAGAAAAAAGAGAATAGAGTTTTTTGAACCAGCAGAAAAAAAAAATCCACTTTAAGTTTTTAAGTCCTTTACAATTAGTCATCAGCTAACCTAGTCTAAGGCAGGCTTGCTCTCTATCAGTTTCACTTAATATCATAGTGATATGTTACATGTTGAGCAGGCTAGGTCTAGCAAACAAAACATGAAATAAGTCTGAGTGTGTCTCGAAAGAACATCATAAACTAAATTTTGTTAAGTGTGGGTTCCAAACAATTTCTCCCTTTTTAATGATGTCGAAACCACACTTTACAAATAACCCTAAGTAAAGCAATAAGAGCTATCTGGTTTAAATACCAGATGGGTTAAATTTTCGTTATTATATTATAACGAATCAAGACTTTAAATTGAGTACTGGACAACAAGGAATTGTCATCAGATAACCCGTTCAATATATATCATAGCAGTTTAGATCATACAGGTTAGAATGATATGTCCAGAACATCAAAAAGAACAACATATGGTAAAAGAAATAAGAAAAATCAGCTTAACCATCTACTACCCTTCTTCATCTTCGCCTTATGTGCTTAAGAAGTCAGCTGCACACTCTCGTAGATGCCATCTCTGACTCTGGCATAGTTGGGATCATGATTGTCAATTTTGTAGCCCTTGACCTTAGCAATCATGTTTATGCAATTGAGCAGGTAGGTCTTATCTGGCATAGTGCTCCGTGGAATCAGAGGGCACTCCATGTATTCCCTTGTTGGTGCCTTGATCTGCACCTTTGCTTTCTCAGCTGCTACTCTAATCCTTTGAACAACTTCTTTCTCTTGATAATTATCCATGTATCTATTAGAGTCCTCATCAGCTGGTTGATCAGTTCTCATTCCCTCTGGTCATCTTCGGTTACCCAAGGGTCTTTGGGTGTTTGCTTTGGTAGAAATAGAGACCATCACTTGAAGGGCTTCTTCTTCTTCTATGCTGACTAAGCATGCTGAACAGGTGAGTATCGATCTTGTCTGGGTGGCGAGAAAGGCGTCTAATAAGCCTTTTCCCTCTCTGCCTGTTCTGCTTCTTTCTTCTCTTTAACTGATTTGTCTTTGTAAATCTATGCCCTAAAAACTGGGTCACATGCTTGATCTGGGTTAACTCCAAGCAAAAGTAGTTCAGCGACATGTGCGCTCTCATCATCTGTTACGGTCTTCTTGCCCTTGTCTTGCTGCTGCTGTTGTTGTTGTTGCTATTGTTGCTGTTGTTGTTGTTGTTCTGGTTCCAGTGTAGGATCTGGTCTTGGTGGTGTGATGTCTTGCTTCTGGTAGATCCTGAGTTGTCTCTCTTACCTCCTTTATCTCCTCTATCAGATCGTCCTTCCCTCTTTTTGACATCATCAAATGAAGACTTGATGAGTATGCGTAGGGAGTCAATCTTCTACTGCATATCCTCGAGCTTCTGCTCGGCATTTTCCTTGAAGTTAAGCTGGTTTTCTAGACGACTATTCATTGTGGATAGCGTTCTGTCGTAGGTGGTCTGGAGTTCTTCAACGACAGTCAATCTGGTGTTCTGGTGCTCGTACTCCACTGGTGTGGGATAGAGCAAATCATTAAGTGCCTTCTCCAAATTTTGCTTCAATATATCCAGGCATCTCTCCTTTTCAAAAAGTTCCAACTGTTTGTGAAGCTCTCTGTTAGTGGCTTCAGTAACTTCAATTGTTATGGATACAGGGCGTTGTTGAACAACTTTATCGATTAATTGCTTCTCCTTGTCAGCAAGGTTTGTGACCAATTTGTGGATTTCCTTAACCAGATTATCCACAGTGTCTAGTCTCTGGTCGACCTTCTCCTTAGTAGCTTCAGTGGCGTCTCTATCATCATCTAGCTTCTTAATAAGCTCTTTTACTTGATCTCTTATCTAGCGCCTCAAGAACTTGTCCATATCATTGACGTAGTTCTTCTGGTGGTGATTAAAATCAGTCAGGACTTTGGTGGCTCTCTCTTGTATCTCATTGCAGTTAGCTGTCAGATGATCTTGTACCCTTAGAGTAATCAGATCATCTACTTGTAAGTTGGAGAATAATTTGTGCTCTCTCTCTAGAATGTGCTCCAAGTCGATGAAAGAAATGTGCTTCTTCAATTTTTCAGCTACGCCAGGGGTATAAATCTCATCAGTAGGCTTCCCTCCAATCACCTGGCCAGTTGGCTCCTCTTCGACTGGGTCAAGAATTGTTGTAGGAGTCTTCTTCTTCCTCTTCTTCCGCTGCTTCTTCTCCTTTTCACTCCCTTTTGTGTCCTTTTCTGATTGAGGAGTGGTCTTATCTGGCTCCAGTTGGTTGTTTTGGTATTGTACTTTCTTGTGGTGGTTGTTGTTGTGCTGATGTTGTGCTAGGCTGTTCTGGTACACCAGAAGTACTTGGCTAGTCAACCTGTACTTCCCTTGCTTCCTCTATATGCACACCTGGTTGAATAGATGGCATCTCCTGGTCTTCCTCTTCCGCTTCATCATCAGTATCTTCAACACCATTTTATCAGCATAAAATGGCTTCAAGTCGACATTCAGCAATTTGGCCTCGTGCTTGGTGATTGCTAAGATTTGCTGGTGGTATGACTCCCTGATCTCGGTTACAGTAGCCACTTGAAAAATGCTTAGAATGGTTTCTTCCTCGATCTTCAACTCTTCTATCAATCTGACGTTTAGCAATGCATCAAGGACATAGTACTCACTGTCCTTGATCAGCAGATAGGTCTTCACACGTCGAGCTGCTCCGTAGCTCTCTGGTGTGAGGTCGATTCCAGGAAAATCTTGGAGTACAGAGTGATCTGCCTCATTTTCCAACAACTTAATCACTTCCTCAGCTTGCGTCCTCCTCTAAGTCTCTTCATCCACTTCTCCAGTCGATCTGGTTAAGTTGTAGTTGTTCTTACTGATGAGAAATCCTTCTCTTGTCTAGGATCATAAGATGACTCGGGCATCACATCATGTAGTATCTCGTCATCTGGTGCATGTGACTCAGCTTCTGGTGAGGCAGGCTGTGTCTTCTTTAGCCTCCTTCTCTTCTACTTGGGTTGCTGTGTGGTTGATGAAGTCTCTGTTTCTGAAGAGCTCGCCCTCTTTGCTGGCTTTCTCTTCTCTTTATTTTCCTTGGGGTCTTTCTTCTATTCTTCCCCCTAGGAAGGAGCTACCCAGGTTGGGTTAGAGCTCCCAATCTCCATAAGATAGCTCATGTGCACATCATCTTTCACCTTGTTAAACAGAGCAGGTGACAATCCTAAAGACATCTCGAGTTGGTACTACTCCTTAGGTAGAGTGAGCAGGGTGTTGAATGGTATTGCTCCCTTCCACACTTGCTGTTTGAAGAACTTCTCTATCATATAGCTTATCTTGGTGGAATGTCTCAAGTTCCTCTTCACCACCAATGACATGATCTGGTCATAATCATCTTTGGTCTCCACAACCAATCTGGCCTCTTTAGCTAGCAGATCGAACAAGATTCTCCTCTAGTTGACTTTCAGATTGAGTACTACAACAGTCATAATCTTCATCTTCTATGGGGTGACCTGGTCGTATGACCCACTATGTGTCATGAAGATCCTCTACACAAACTCAAAAATCAGTTTCATTCCAGGCGCCAGGAGTGATCTGTCGAACATCCTTCCAATATAGTGAACTGGAATAACCATCATCCTCTCAACTGCCTCCTACAGTTGTTCCATGGTTATCTCAGACAAGTCCATCCCTTCATCCTTCAGCCTATAAGCATGCTGCATCATTTGCATCACATCATAGGTGGTCTTGTTGGTTCTGTCTCCTATCGGCATCAGAACACTGGCCTCCTGCCCCTGCTTCTCATCCTCCCACGTCAAGTAGAATGTGGCAACTTGTTTCAGTAGGTACATCTCCGGATGAGATATAACGATGTTATAGAACCCTACACGAAGATTTAGAATAGTTAAGAACATATAATTATCAACCCAAAAGTAAAATATACCAACTTTATCAATTTTCATCATGAACACGATGAACACCATATAATAATTTCCATAAATCCAGTATATCTTCAACCATATTTTTGACAACTCAGCATTCAAATAAGCATATAGAACAATAATAACCAATACATGACCCAAACATGTTCAAACAGAGCGTATATTGAATATAGATATAGCGAAAAGTTGACAGTTATAAATTTTCCAGAAATCTCATGAACTCATATTATGTATAGAACTCCATGAAAATACATATAAAAATGGAAAATAAACAGATATCAACATTAAAACCTTTGCACTTCTTGACGATTGCGAAAATTTCCTCAAGCTTTTGAAAGTCTTGAGTATTGAAAACAACAAATAGTTCCGGTGAATTGTATTTGTGAACTTCTGCAACTCGGGCAGGAAATAACAAGTTTGTTGGTGTCATTTTCGAAAGATTTTTTAGGGTTTTGAAAGGAGTTTCGCAAAGGATTCGTGAACTGAAATGCTTAAGTGCTTTGTGATAGTGAGAGTGAAAGTGAACAGTTATGACGTACGGCATGCATATATATAAGTAAAAAATCAACGATCAAGATTAATCGATAAAATATAGAGGGTTGTGATGAAAGTCTCCCTTTTTATTTCCCGCTTATTCTTCTTCAGATTGCTGCATTTATGATGTGTTTGATGCACGCACTAGACTTCTAGGGTTAGATGTGAGCGCATGTTAACCTTACTACGCCTCTCCAACTTTCCTTTTCCATTTTAGGTAATGATTTACCTCGATTACACTTTCCAATACCTACAGTAATCATTCCAATTTATGTAAGATTTATCAAATCTTGTCAGATAAATAGCGTATATACTAAGATTAAGTCGGTAATTATCAAAAATCGATACGAATTTCTGATTTTCCCCCTTGATTAAGGAATCTTTTATGGAAAATTAATTTCCACGTGGCATGACTAATCCTGTTGTATCCTGACAAGTGATCTGGTATTGAAGTAATCTTGTTCTTCTTCTTTCCAGTGAGCTGTCTCTATCAATCTGATACTAGTAATTTGGTATTTGAAGTGATTTGGTCTTCTGCTTTCCAGTTCATCTGTTTCTAGTAATCAGCCTAGTGATCTGGTTCTTGTGTACTGTGTCCAGTTAACTACATATTATGATGATCTGTATTCTGATGATCTGTTATGTGATCTGGTTTTGGTGATCTGGTACCGATGTACTTCTTTCATCCAAACTTAGCAGTCCTAGTTTTCCACATAGCATCTTGAACCTTTCTTCTTGTAACTATTTCTAGTAATCAGCATAGTGATCTGGTTCTTGTGTAATTTGTCCAGTTAACTCCATATTCTGATGATCTGTTATGTGATCTGGTTTTGGTGATTTGGTACCGATCTACTTCTTTCATCCAAGCTTAGCAGTCCTAGTTTTCCACATAGTATTTTGAACCTTTCTTCTGGTAATGCCTTTGTTAGAATATCAGCTCGCTATATTTCTGTATGTATTTTCTCGATCTGCACATGCTTCCTTTCCACATGATCTCTTATAAAGTGATGTCGCACATCCATATGTTTGCATCTTGTATATAGGACATGATTCTGTGTGATTGCAATAACACTCTAGGTGTCACGGAAAATAGGTATCTCCTTCACATTGATCTCATAATATTTGAGTTGCTGCTTAAGCCATAGTATCTGGGCACAACAGCTTCCAGCGGCCATGTACTCTGCTTCTGTTGTTGATGTAGCCACCGATGTCTGCTTCTTTAAGAACCATGAGATCAGCTTGTTTCCAAGAAACTGATAGGTTCCATAAGTTGATTTTCTGTCTAGCTTACACCCTGCATAATCTGAATCAGAGTAACCTGTTAGTTCAATGTTATCATCACATGGATACCATAGTCCAATGTTTGTTGTTCCTTTGAGATATCGTAATATCTTCTTGGCTGCTTCCATGTGTGATTCTTTGGGATTTGCCTGGTATCTTGCACATACTCCAACTGCAAATGTAATATTAGGTCGACAAGCAGTTAGGTATAATAATGATCCAATGATACCCCTGTATTGAGTTATGTTTGTTGCTTTGCCCTCTGGATCTGGATCAATCTTCCGATTGGTCTGCATTGGAATCTTGACAGATTTGTTGTCTTTAACTCCACACTTGGTGATCAGATCCTGTATGTACTTCGCTTGGTGTTGGATTGGGAGCGCCCATCAAAATTGACGTACTGGCCCCACAAACCAATACTTTTTTTCCCAGCCTGCTTTGTCCTCACTGACAGACTGACCCAAGACACTTCCCAGTAGGTCACCCATCATATTATTACTCTAAGCGAAGCACGCTTAACCTTGGAGTTTCTACTAAGGAGCCATGTTGGTATGAGTAGTACTAATCAATTCCTTTAACCTCTCGTCAACAATGGTAGTGTAGGCCCTTTTCGACTGAGGCAGGCCGCACTCCCATAAGCTCTCTCAAGTACGATACATGGAGGACCCACCCTCCGGGAGGTGCTGGAGTCCACTTCCCAACACTTGGTTTACAAATATACCATCAGGTAACTGTTGAACCTGCAAACCTAAAAAGAAATTCATATCACCCATCATGGACATTTGATACTCGTTCTTTATTAGATCTGCAAACTTATCACACAGATAGCTAGATTTAGATCCAAAAATGATATCATCAACGTAAATTTGTACTAAAGGATATGTTCTTTGACTTTGATTATGAACAATGTCTTATCAACTGAGCCTCTTCGGAATCCTGACTCCAACAGAAAGGTTGACAATGTCTCATACCAAGCTCTTCGAGCTTGTTTCAACCCATAAACTGCTTTAGCCAATCTGTAGAATTTCTGGTCTGGATTGCCTTCTTCAAATCCAGGTGGCAACTCTCGATATCCATCTGGATTGCTCTACATAAACTTCTTCTTTCAGAATAACATTTAGGAAAGCTTTTCCGACATCCAACTGGTACACCTTGAATCTCTTGTAAGCTGCATATGCCAAGAACAGTCTGATTTCTTCCAATCTGGCAACTGGTGCAAATGTCTCATCAAAATCTATGCCTTCTTGTTGACTATATTCTTTAGCAACTAATTTGCCTTTGTTTCTGACAACTTCGCCATTCTTATCTCGTTTGTTCTTGAATACCCATTTAACACCTATTACTCCTTGGTGTTTAGGTCGATCTACAAGATACCACACTTGGTTTCTCTTGAATTCATTAAGCTCCTCTACCATAGCTACGATCCAATCAACACCTTGTAGTGCTTCATATGCATCAGCTGGTTCAACATGAGATAGGTAGCAACTTAAGAGTGCACTTTCTCCATGTATCCTTCTGGTCCTCACATGGTCTGATGGGTTCACAACAATCTTTTCTGGTGGATGGTGATCTTCAATCCACTTTCTGCAGCTAGACATCTCTTCTTCTGATATCTCAGGTTCAGGTTCTTCTGTTGGTTCATCAAATTCTGGTTGTGCTGTTGAGGTTGCTTGGAAAGGATTTTCATCTTCTATCTCTTAGTTGACATTCGTGTTGTTGTTTATCTTTCTGGAATCATCAGGTAGACTTTGAGCAGGTTCATTATCTTCTGGTTGAATAGGTTCACTACTTTCTGGAACTGGACTGTCTTGATCTTGTTCAATGTGAGTTGTTCCCCCTTGATGTGTGCTGGTTTCAGCTATAGGTTAAACATCTATTTTATCATCTTTAAGTGAATTCCAGATTAGAATATCTTCAAGTAGTATGCCTCTTGTTCTTCTAGTAATTATCTGGTTGCGAACCTTTTCTTCATCTGTTTCCTTGTATTCAAGAATAGATTCATCAAAAACAATATGAGGTGTTACCTCCACAACATGAGTCTTCCTATTGTAAACTCAATAAGCTTTGCTAACATCAGAATGTCCTAAGAATATTTCAGGGTCAGCTTCGCTATCAAAAATTTTCAATTTAGATTTCTTGTTGTTATGAATGTAACGTACAACAAAAAGTACGAAAGTACTTAATCCTAGGTTTTCTGTTGTTCCAGACCTCATATGGAGTCTTTCCATGTCTGATTGTGATAGCTGATATGTTCTGTGTGTAACATGCTGTGTATATGGCTTCTGCTCAAAACTTCTTTGGCATGTTCGTTTCATTTAGCATGGTGTGTGCTACTTCCTTAAGTGATCTGTTCCGCCTTTCAACAACTCCATTATGTTGAGGTGTTCTTGCGGCAGACGTCTGATGAGTTATACTCATCTGATTGTAATATGCTTCGATCTTATGGTTTAGAAACTCCGTACACAATCTATTCTGATGGTCATGATGGTGGTCTCCTTTTGTCAAGTGATCTTGTTGAAGAAATCAAGCAGCTTCTCCAACGTTTCCTTTTTCTTAAGCAAGAAGATAACCCAAGTAAATCTTGAATAATAATCAATAATAACCAATGTATACTTTCTACCATTGATACTTAATGATGTTATTGGGCCAAATAATTCTAGATAGTATTCTGGTAGACGAGTGAGCTGCTTTGCTGGCGAATGATGACTTGGTCTGCTTCCCAGCTTGGCATGCTTCGCAAATATGATCTTTATCATATATTTGATCTGGTAATCCTTCGACTAGCTTCTCTCTTGCAATCCTGTTGATAGACTTGAAATTCAGAAGGCTAAGTCGTTTATGCCATAACCAGCTTGTCTCAAAGAGTGTCATGGTGACTAAGCATGTTTCGATCTGGTTTGTCCATTGCACAATATACAATATGTCCTGCAATTTCCCGGTAAGAAGAATTTCATCTCCTTCCTGATTCTTCACAAAACAGTTGTTAGCATCAAAAATAATCTAATTACCATTAGAACAAAATTGACTAACATAAAACAGATTATGATTAAGACCTTCAACATAAGAGACTTTTGAAATAGTGGTCTTGCTAAATTTAACATTACCATACCCTCTGGTATAACCTTTTGAGTTACAACCAAAACTTACCTGTGGACCTTGTCTTTCTACATAGTCTGATAGTAGGTTCTTGTCACAAGTCATATGCTTTGAGCATCAACTATCAATGATCCATATTGATCCTTTTGCTACTTGACTCCTTCTTGCATTTCTTCTATCTTGCAATTAAGTAGACTTAACAACCCTTTCAATAATTGGGTGCTTGGTTAGTAGCAAATGTTCCTTTAGGAACCCAAATCAACTTAGTGTTAGGAACACAAATATAGCAAGTGATCTGTCTCCCTGAGTCATCTGTTTTGGAGATGGCTTTGTAGACAGATGGATGGTTCCTTTCAATGTTGTCCATGTTGATCTCATTCTTCTTTGTTGATGGCTTTCTAGTAGGAGCCTTCTGGTTATGGTTCCTATCTGTTTTGACATACTGAATAGGTTTGCCTTTTATCTAGTAATACCGTTGTACTCCTGCTTCCTTCATCAACATCTTCTGGGTTTAATCTTCCCATTCTTCAGGTTAACAACTTGATCTGGTATATGTTGTCTTTCAACTACGAACTTGGTTGAACCTGATTGACCAGTGTAACCTAATCCAGTAGTTGATATGGTCTTGTTCTGCATCTCACAGATCATGTTAACACGTTCACTGCTTTTGTTGATCTTGCCCATGTTTTCCCTTGTCTTCTGAAGTTTCTCTTCTACGACTTCCTTTCTGGTGATCAAGTCTTTGACCTTTGAATTGAGTGAGTAGATTTCTTCATCATTTGTCTTGATCTTTCCTTCAAGATCATTTACTTTTGTAGACAACTATGTGAACATATATTGAAGCGTGGTACATGATACTCTGTATTGCTTAAACTGCTACTGAGCACTCATACTTCATTGATGGAAGAATGGTGTTCATCTATATTTTTTAAACTTTGTTGTAGGATTTCATAATATTATCACCTCGCACCCTCTCCAATTTATGCCAAAAGAAGTAGCAACTTTCTATCTCTCATGGCAAGGAGAGAAAGGTGGAAACGAAGCGACTATTCAAGTTAGCAAGGGCAGCACTATCAGCAATACAACATACAACGTGCTGAATATCATAGATGAAGTCTACAAACTGAGGGATGAAGGTCTCACCCTTGGAGATATCACTGACGAGCAACTACAAGAGGCAATAGAGATGATGATGGTAGTGCCCATCCATTATACGAACAGAATGTTCAACAGGGGACTACTTGCACCTGAATTCAAGATCCTGTTCGAATTCGTTCAGCGAATTTTTATGAATCATAACGGTTCTTACGACCAAGTCACCCCAGAGAAGTTCAAGATTCTTGCTGCTGTTGTACTGAATCTGCCAGTAAACTGGAGCAGAATTCTCTTTGATTTATTGGCAAAAGAGGCCAAGATGATTACGTTTGTAAAAGGAGCAAGTCCAGGGATTGAAGTGAGGAGGAGCAGCTTGAGGCACTCCACCAAGATCAGCTAAATGCTGGAAACCTTTTTTAAACAACACAAATGGGATAATGTGATTGAGTTCAATGACAGACTGCGATTCCCCAAAGACCAACATCAGCTCGAGATATCAATGGGAATCACATCAAATCTGATTGCCAAAACAATAGACCCAGTGCATGTGAACGCACTGATGGAGATGGGGAGCTCGAATCCAATCTGGATTCCCCCATCTGCCCCTGCAGAAAAATCCACCAAGTCTAGAGTCACCAAAGAAAAGCCAGTTGAACGGACCCCTTCTAAAAGAGTAACCAAAAGAGCCAGCTCAGTGGATACTGACGCTTCCACAGCAGCTCAACAGCCAAAACCCAAAAGGCGAAGACTGCAAAAAATTTCAGTACCAGAGGCAGAGATCCAGATTCAAGAACCGGTCCCTACAGATATACATATCCCTCAATAGGAGGTTGAGGATGTGGACGAAATCTTGATTGGAGGACAACCAGAGGAAGCTGCCCCACTCTCATCCTTCAATCCAAGCCAAGAAAAGGACTTCTCCCCTGCTCACACAACCAGTCCATCATCTGCTGAACAGTTAGAGCAGATTGATGAGGATGAAGAAAGTGAAGATGAATCCTCTGATGAGGATGTGGAGAAGAAAAAGGCAGAAACAGTAGTGAAGCTGCTAGAAGCTGAAGCTGAACACTCAGTTCTTAAGTCATTTCCTGGAATCCAGTTAACTCCAGAAAGTTACGATGCTGCCAAACGCCTGAAACTCCTTCTGCTCATTAAGGACAAGGAATTCTATGTCCTTGATGCATTGCTCAAAACCAGATCGATCGCTGAGCTAAAAGCAGAAGAGGCCACCCTCATAAACATATTTGAAGTTTCCTCCATTCCAGAACTAAGGAAAACATATCTACAGAAGCTAAAGATCGATCTGAGGCAAATATATGAGAAAGAGGGGTTGTTGCACTTCTATGACAGTGTGGTCGATGAGGAAGAAGATTTAGATGAAGCTCACCAACAGGGTGCAGCAATTCCAGACTCTGAACCAGCTCAGCAACAGGATGAGGCTGCTGAACAGACAACTGCACAGGTTGAGGGGGAACCAGCCCAGAAGAGCAAGATCCAGATTGAGTTGGTTGATTACACCAAAGAAGCTGACCAACCAGCTGGACAGAGGGTGGGAGGCAAACTAACAGATGACATATACACCCCATCTGTTGCAGCCACCATGGAAGAATATGTGGAGTCCACCGATCTGGAAGAGATTTTGATGACTCAGCATCAATCTCTATCCAATGCTCAAGTCAAAGGTTTAATATCTTTAAAAGTTGACAAATTCATGTATGGGACACTCTCAACAGTCCAAAACCAGGCCATCAGAATCCTTACAAAATTCAACAACAGCATCAAAACTCATGTTGACCAAATGGATTCTGACCTGAGAAGGATATGCAGACTGAAGCTCGAGGAGCTAAGCAAGAAAATGGATGATGACCGATCTGCAACTGAGCAGAGGAAAGAACAGATCGATCAAACTCTGGCAACCATAGTCAAAGACCAGACCGATGGAATCTCTGAAGAAGTGATCAAAGCTGTCAATATAGAAACCAGATCACAATTCAGAAAGTTTGAAGAAGATGGAGTACATTTTGTTGAGAGGAAACTGAGGGATCTGAGATATCCCACAAAGACCATGATAGACACCTACATAGATGAGATTGGGGCTATCAAAGAAGAACAAGAGCATCTCACTGATGATCTCAAACATACAAAATCCTCTATGACACAAAAGATTGACGAATCCAATGCCAACATCACATCCTTGCTCAAATATAAGCTGGACTCAGAGAAAGAGATGAAGGAGATGAAGGAGGAGATCACCTCCCTTAAGGCACTCATCAAGATCTACATTGATGATGTCGAAAAGGGGGAAGGATCTAGGAAGAAAGGAAGGTCTGGAGGAAAAGAAGCAGGAACTGAAAAAGGAAAGAGTCCATCTGGTGTTGCTGGAGAGAAAATAGAGGTTCAAATTAACACTACAAAAAAAACTTAAACTGGCGACGGAATTGACGACGAAATCGTGTTCCGTCGTCCTCTGGCGACGGACTGACGACGGACTTTAACAAATACCTCTAACGACGGATTGGCGACGGACTAGCGACCATTTTTTTGGCGCGTAAGATGGCGCCAATGTGAACGACGGACCAGTCCGTCATCCCAGTGTTCCGTCGTGAGATCCGTCGTTAACAATTTATTTTATTTTTTTAATTAATTTTATAGCGGACGACGGACTAGTCCGTCGCCCAGTCCGTCGTCCCGCCCTATTAATCGAGCAGAACACCCTTTCGCGAAACAGAACACCCACGCACCAATTTTAATTATTTTCTCCGGCGATTTCCTCCTCTCCGGCGAAATCGAACCTCCTTCCACCAAGGTATGTACATTTTTCCCTTTTCCCTTCCCCTATCTTTATCTATCTTGATTTCTCAATTTTGATCCGTTTAAAATCGTTGCCGGAGTAGAAATCCCCCTCGACGTCGCCTGCTCCGCCGCTGGAAACCTGCTCCGCCGCCGCTGCTGCTCCAGGTATGTATTTAAATTTTTTTTTGTGAATTATTTGATAATTTTTATGAATTTTTAGTGTGATAATTGTGGTTAATTGATATATATATATATATATATATATATGTGATTATTGTGGTTAATTTGATAATTTGTATGAATTTGTATTAGTTTGATAATTAGTGTATTAGTATTAGTGTGATAATTTGATAATTAGTATATTTGTATTAGTTTGGATTAATTATTTAGTTAATTGTTATTTAAATTAGTTAATTGTTAAATGTTTTAATTGTTGCTAATTGTTTGATAATTGTGGTGTTAGTGTTAAATAAAATTATTGTTAATTGATTGTTAATTAATTAGTATAAGTTTAAATAAATTGTTTACTTGTTTACTTAGTTTAATTATTTAAGTATTTTAATTACTTTAGTTAATTGACTAATTTGAATGATTTTTCTAATTATTGTAATTAATCTAAAACAAATTAGTTTAGTTAGTGTTAGTGTTATGGATAATTGACTAATTTGTCTGCTTGATGTAAATTAGTATATCTTAGTTTAAATTCTTAATTAATTAGGGCGGGACTTGTTAAGTAGTATTATAGTTTGTTAATTTAGCGTTAGTTTATTAATTATATGTTTAAATTGTTTAATTAGGGTTTATTTAATTACGCCTGTCGCCTCCCGACTCCCCTCTCAGCCTTTTCGAGCCGCCTTCTGCTGCTCCGGCATTCTCTACTTTGGTGAAAGGTAATTAAATTATAATAATGTACTTATTTAATTACTTAGGTTAATTATATGTAAATAATTAGGTAATTAAATATATTTGGTTAGACGTAATAAATTTCTTAGGTCAAGTTTGTTTAAGATTATTAATTATCTTAATTTAGATTAATAGTTGCTGTATTTATATATATATTATGACATTGCGATAGACATAATTAATTTCTTAAGGATCTTTTCCCTTTGGGATAGATTTTGATTATGTCTTAAGGATCGTCTCCCAATATGATCAGTAATTGTTCTACGAACCTCGTTGTATTTCGATATATATGTTGTGATAATTTGATGAGATGCACAAGTTGTTGTTATGTTTTGATGATATATATTTATATGACATGCATGTTGGGATAGTTTGATGACCTTAGCTGACTTGGTTAGATTAGACACAATTACTTATGTAGTTTAAATAATATCGGGGGTAAAAATCTTGATTGTAACATGTAACCCTTATTAATGACCGAAATGATCGTGATCTCGAAATGCGTAGCATCAAACAATCTAAGCATCAGCATGTAATTCATAAATGCAAATCAATGACGTACAAAACATTTTAAACGTAAGGATATTTCCTCTCTCTATTAAAGTCCAAATAATTTACCAATACATTATCGCCCTTTATTCAACTCCAAATAATTCAATTTCTGTACTGAACTCCAAATGATTCAACTTCTCTATTGAACTCCAAATGATTCAACTTCTCTATTGAACTCCAAAGGATTCAACTTCTCTGTTGAACTCCAAATGATTCAACTTCTCTGTTGAACTCCAAATGATTCAACTTCTCTATTGAACTCCAAATGATTCAACTTCTCTATTCAACTTACATAAAACAATGTCCTTTCATTATCACAATAACTATTTCCTTAATAAATGTGTAATTTAATTAATAGAAAACTAATAGTCTTGCCAGCTCCGTAACTAATTTTACTTTGTTTCCGTTTTTCAATACTACCTATTAATAATCAGGGTTATAAAAATGAGTCGAGATTGGATGTATCTGCGTTTACTTCCGAATGGAGGATTTAATCCACACTTCCTTGCTGGGCTTGAAGAGTTCTTAAGATTTGCAAGTAGTCAGCCTTAGTTAATGGATGGAGAAAAAATCAAGTGTCCGTGTGTGAAGTGTAAGAATATATACTTTAGAACTACAGATGTTGTACAGCTTCATCTCGCTAATAAGGGTTTCACACGGGGTTACGAGATCTAGAGGTTTCATGGTGAAAATGAAATACCTTCATATGCTCAAGAAACACGTGTCGACGTAGATGTAGAACCCGATGAAGAATACAGGACATACCACGCGATGGTTCATGATCTCAGGGGTCCCAATTTTAACAACCCAGACATAGAGGAAGATCCAAACGCTACAGCAAAGTTGTTGTACGAGTTGTTGGACGCTGCCGATCAAGAGTTATACCCTGGGTGTAAGAACCACACTCAATTGTCTTTTGTGGCTCGTCTGATGACTTTGAAGGCCCGTTCTGGGATGCCACAAAAGTATTTCAACGAGATGTGTGTGTTATTGAATGAGGCATTCCCAGATCACCACAAAGTGCCCATGAATTACTACAGCACACAGAAATTGCTACGGGCAATGGGTTTACCTGTAGAAAAGATAGATTCGTGTAGGAATTATTGCATGATCTATTGGGAGGGGGATTCCCATCTTGTGAATTGCAAATTTTGCAATGAAAGCCGATACAAAGATAGGAGTCGGGGACGTAAACAAGTGTCCTTTAAGAAGATGTACTACTTCCCTTTAACGCCTCGTTTACAAAGGTTGTATGCATCTAAAGCTACGGCCGGCGACATGATCTGGCATTCAACCTCAGCTGATGATGGTGTTATGCGCCATCCTGCAGATTCTCCAGCGTGGAAGCACTTTAATGTGACTTACCCGGGTTTTGCAGCAGAGCCACGGAATATACGATTAGGACTGTCAACAGATAGTTTTCAACCATACGGTCAATCGGGACAACAGTACTCATCCTGGCCTGTTATCCGTACTCCTTATAACTGACCTCCGTGGTTGTGCATGAAAGAACAGCACATGTTTCTCACAGTGCTTGTTCCTGGTCCAAGAAATCCAAAAGATAAGATAGATGTGTACCTACAGCCACTTATATCTGAACTCAATCAATTGTGGACAGTAGGTGCCCATACTTATGACGTTTCAAGAAAACAAAACTTCCAGATGCACGCAGCATTGATGTGGACCATTAGTGATTTTCCAGCGTACTCGATGTTGTCTGGTTGGAGTATAGCTGGAAGATTAGCTTGTCCTCGATGTATGGAGCAAACAGAAGCATTCTCCTTAACACATAGCCGGAAGCAGTCATGGTTTGATACACATCACAAGTTCCTACCTTACGATCACCAGTTCAGGAGGAATAGGAGGGCATTTAGAAAGAATAAGATTGTTGCAGATGATCCTCCGAAGAGGAGATCAGGGGAAGAGATACTTTATCAGATTGAAGATTTGGGACTAGTAAAGGTAACCGAAGATTATGATGATAATAACAAGCGCATCTCAAGACAAGTTACCACTGGATGGCGGAAAAAGAACATCTTTTGGGACCTTCCGTATTGGAGTTCGCTGCTCATTCGACACAATTTAGATATTATGCATATTGAAAAGAATGTGTTTGACAATATTTTCAATACTGTTATGAATGTCCAAGGCAAGACAAAAGACACGGCAAAGTCTAGGGAGGAACTCAACCTCTATTGTCATAGACCAGAGCTGATGCGTGACCAGTATACAAATAAATATCCTAAGGCATGCTATACACTTGACAAAAAGGAGAGAAAAGTCTTGTGTGAGTGGGTGAAAGGCCTTAAGTTTCCTGATGGTTACGTCTCAAATATGGGTAGATGTGTAGACATGAGTAAACTTAAGATGTTTGGGATGAAAAGCCACGACTGTCACGTTTTCATGCAGCACATACTACCCATTGCATTTCGAGAACTACTCCCACAAGCTGTTTGGAAGTCCATAACTGAATTGTGTCTATTCTTTCGTGATTTGACATCACGAAACATAAAGAGTGAGGACATGGAGACACTTAACAGTAACATCCCATTGATTTTGTGTAAGCTTGAACGCATATTTCCACCAAGCTTCTTCGACTCAATAGAACATTTGCCTATCCATCTAGCTAACGAGGCAAGAGATGGAGGACCAGTCCAATATCGATGGATGTACCCATTTGAGAGGTACTTCAAACTGAATCAATTGTGTTTAATGTTTTGTAAATGATTAACTATTGTTTGATGCTTTCTAAATGAATCATTTCAATACATATATTTAAGAAAACTTAAAAATAATGTCAAGAACAAAGCAAGTGTTGAGGGATCGATATGTAATGCATACTTAGTGGAGGAAGCCACTGTTTTCTGTTCCTATTATTTTGAGGATCATGTCAGTACGAAATATAGAGAGGTGCCTCGCAACTACGTTGGAGGATGTTCTACTAGTGGGATAGAAGATCAATCAGACTTGCCTTCTGTATTCAAAATAGTTGGAACTGGTTTTGGAAAGACAACGAAAAGATCGTTGGATCCAAGGGAATACAGAGCTGCTCATCTATATGTACTCCATAATTGCGTGGAGATCGATCCATATATCAAGTAATCTTTTACAATTCAAATAATACTATTTAATGCAATGTGTGGTTTTTATCAACTAATATGTACTTTTGTATGAAGGGAATACGAATCACAACTCAGGCACTCAAATCCATGGATAACTGACATGGACATTGACGAGAAAATGTCTACAGAATTTCCTGAATGGTTTTGTTCCTATGTGAGTCAAATTTTCACTAAACTACTTGAATTTATATAATTAAGTAATATATACGAGACATACAACTCCATAACTTGATAAGTATAAACTTGTGTGTGATGTAGGTACAAAATTGTGTAACTGATCCTGTAATGTGGGACATTGCACGTGGACCTTCACCAATGATTACATCATATCATGGTTATTTGGTGAATGGTTACAAATTTCACACGATATCACATAGAACTCACAAAGCAACTATGAGTAGTGGTGTGTGCATAAAAGTTGGTAACTATGGGGACTCGCGTCAGACAAATTTTTATGGACAATTAGTCGAAGTGTGCGAGCTCACGTACCCAGGATTATACAATAAAAAGGTCGTTCTGTTCAAGTGTGACTGGTTGGACACCTCTCCGGCCGGTACAAGGGTTGATACTCAGTTCAAATTAGTGTCTGTAAATCATACGCGCAGACTTAGAAAATATGAACCATTTGTATTAGCCATTCAAGCTACACAAGTGTATTACTGTTCATATCCGAGTATGAACCAACAGTGTAGAGACTGGTGGGAAGCTTGTTCTATAAAGGTAAGGGCCACTATCGATGAGTGTCGAGCGGATGTGTCTACGTTGGAGTCACCGTTTCAGGAGGATGATGACGCTGATGTGGTAACTACTGTAGATGTAGATGATACTACATCAGTTCACCGAGACGGTGAACATGTAGAAATTGAAGATGATGATGACCAACAAGACTCTGATAATGTCCTCGAAATAGAAGAAGGAGATGACGAGGATGATGAATATAAAGAGGATGAAGCTTCAGATGACGAAGAAGAAGATGAAGATGACGAGGATGACTATGTAGATGAGGATGGGGAAGATGAAAATGAGAATGATGAAGAGGATGAAGATTAACACGTTGTGTAGAAAACTTAACACATTCGAATTTTACCTTATTAATTAAAAATGCAACTTCTTATATGTTCAATATAAAACTTCTACGTATACGTCATTTGCCTATCATGAATCTTATTTATTTATTTATTTTCAATATAATAGATGTCTTCGAGTCGGCGCGGTTCTCCACGAGATGATGTGGGGACTCCTCGTGGTAGGGGTTCACGACGATCTCCTCTATCCATTGGTAGGGGTAGTTCCCCGGGCTCATCGTTTGGATATGAGTCCGGGACCGGTCTGAGCCACCATATTGGTGTCATACACATTGGTGGTCCGTCATCTGGCTCTGACACTGATGGTCAGAGAGAGCGTAGACCCACAGGTGACTTTGTTCTATCTATGAGTGAGCTGGGGTACGTAAATGCAATCACATCTTCAATTTTGACAATTATATAATTAGTTATTCAAAAATCTAACATAAATCAATCTAAAATTACTTATGTAGGGGATTTTACCCGCATGCCGACCCGGCAGATTACATTTGGGAACTATTTAAGATAGTTCACAACCCGACTGGATACAGTTGGAAGCTCACGCCTGAGGACGTGAGACAGCGATATTGGGAGGAGTTTAAGGTTCGGAAATTTACTAAAACTTTCAAATTCATTCTTAATTATAACTTATAACTACAATTTCTAACTTACATTTTCAATGCTAGAAAAAATTTACTTGGGAACCGGCACTTGATGCCAAGATTCGGGAGCTGTGGTATGATAAGATTCGGGAGAGATATAAGAATTATATATGCGGGATAAAGAGGAGGAGGAATGATCCACCACCCAGAGGTGGGAAGCCTGGGTGGTGGACTGATGATGTGTGGATGGGTTGGCTTGCTTACTGGTCCCGAGATGATGTTGTGGCCAAATCCCAAGCAGCGAGGCGCAACTAGATGTCCGAGCCTCAGGGACCGGGTACTGGTCCTATCAAGCATAGGGGAGGGTCCAAGTCGGTCATGCAACGAGCTGAGGAAAAGGTAATAATATACTTTAAATAATAATTATAATTATGTGGTACAATTTTAATTCATATACACATGTTTCAATGACACAACTCCATTGTGATTTGATGCATAGGGTCGTGAGAGGGGAGTAGCTCTGATTGATTGCATGTTCGACTCCTTTCTCGATGAGCATCGATACGCGGACGGGACATACAGCGATCCAAAATCTGAGGCGATAGCAGTAAGTTTTAATTTCAAAAGAATATATATATATATATATATATATTATATTTTCAACATTTATAATATGTATACTAACAAATGTTCATTTCTCGTTTACATGCAGACTGAGGTGTTTTGCCGTGCTAACGAGGAACGGGCCCAGCTACCCGAGGGGGACCACGATGCAGTCAACATAAACGAGCTGTATCTGGAGGTTCTTGGCGGCCCGGACAAGAAGAAGAGGATGTTCGGCACGGGAGGGCCTTGAGAGCATCCAGATTTGGGGGATCCTCGTCCATATCACGAGCATCCAGAGACGAGGTTGAGGAGTTGCGGCACCGAGACGAGGAGCAGGATCGCGAGCGCCGTGAGTACCTTGCTGAGCAGCAAAGATTGGCTGAGCAGATGACGCTCATGCAGACTCAGTACGCCGAGGTGGATGCGGTGGATGTCTCAGCAGCAGGGAGGAGGTAGTGCACCCTCCTTTCCCTCTTATCAGCCTCCCCCGTCTGATGCCCCTCCCCATTTTCCTCCTGATTATGATTCGTAGATGCTACTGATACACTTTACTATTTTTTTATTATATGGTTTGTCGTGGGATGTTACTGATACATTATATTATTTGTTCATTATATGAAATTCGCGTTCATTTTGAATTTCATTTGATTGGTTCAATTTTAAATTATTATTCAATGTTGGATTATATTTGTATTGTTTGTTGTGACACGTTTTAGGTAAATGGATAATAAAAAAATAAAACGAATTATTAAAATTAAAAAAAAATAATTATCTAACGACGGACTGCAATCCGTCGTTAGGTGGCGTCACCTAACGACGGATTATATCCGTCGTTAGTTTTCCAGCTCCGTCAACGGCCGCCGGGAGAATCTGACGATGGAATTACAGTCCGTCGTCCCTAACTACGGATAAAATCCGTTGTTAGCTAACGACGGACTCTCTTTTCCGTCGTCCGATGGGCTAACGACGAACGAAATACTGACGGAAAAATTCCGTCGTTAGTCCGTCACTAGCCCCCCGGGACGACGGATTTCCTATGCTAAAGACAGATTTTTTCATCGCCAGTGGCACTTTTTTTTGTAGTGTAAGCAGCCAGCACACCCAGATCAACCAGGCAAGAAGCTATCTATATCTGAATCAAGCAGATCGAGCTAATCTCAGCCCCTGAAGAAGAAAAAGAGATCTGGATCTGGTTGGTTCTCCTCTGCACCTATCAAGACCAAAAAGCAGAAAGAAGGAGAAACCAACTGGGTACCAGACAATTTGAAGGATGGATGGGAAGGGCTGAAATATGGCTTCATCATGTGCCGCTACTTCATCAAGGAACCAGCTTATTGCGAGGGCACAACGAATGAAGCATTCAATCTATATCTAGATATGAATGATGCCAAGGATCTGGTGCAGGCCATAAGAGAAGCAGTTGCAGAGGCCCAGATCACCATTTCTGCACCAGAGAGAGAATACCGAGAATGCCTTGACATCCCTAGCACAAAGATCCCTGACAAGACCTATCTACTGAACTTCCTTAATCAGCTTGCAGAAAACAGAGGGTACAAAATTGATGCTGAAGACCCAGACTACATCAGGGTCAGAGAGGGAGTATATGAAAGTGTCCAGTTGATATATGATGAGACTTGAGCCAAGATGAAGAAGCAACAAGATGAAAGGAGGAAGAGCAGATAGATACCTATTCTCATATTTTTCACTATCTGTAATTCCTATTTTTTGATAACCTGTAACTTATTTTGCTTCTTATCTATGAAGATCTTTTGAGTTTCTGATGACAAAAACTTATTGTCCAGAACATATACAACTGCTATTAATCGTTATAACCTAATAATGAAAACTTAATCAATCTGGCTCTTAAACCAGATCACTCTTAATGATTAAATAGGATGAAATTGTAAAGTGTGGTTTCGACATCATCAAAAAGGGGGAAATTGTTGGGACCCCGAAGTATTTTTTGGTTTTGATGATGATCTCTCGAAACACACTTAGATCTTACAGCCTTAATATAGAGTTAAAACTGTTCTACATGTTAACAGATCACTACATATAAAGTGAAATCTGATAGAGAACAGATTAGGAGATGACTGAGCTTGTAAAGGAAATATTCCTATAGAAGTCATTTCAACTATACTCTAGGTTGAAGACCAAGACATCCTTTTAAGGAGAAGAAATCGATCTGCTATGACAGCCTTAGACCAGATCACCGACCAGATCGATGATCACAGCTAAGCACCAGATCGATAGAGTCATCAAACCACCAGATGACATCACTCTACTCATCATATCCACTTGCCACGTCAATATGGAAGTCCATCCAATAGGGTTTGGAAAGAAGAATCCTTGATTGACACGAGGAAAGAAAGTAATCGTTGGCAATCTGTCTTCCATCCTTAGAGAATTAAGTCAACGTTTCTACAAGGCAAGAACAGATATGATGGATACCATTTGATTGGCAATCTACAATCAATCCCATGCCAATCAACAAACGGCTAGAATTTAAAATTCAAAAGCCTATATATGTCTGGAGAGATATACGCTATATCGACAAAAATCAATCTCAAGCAATCAATCTCAACATCAGACTCAAGAGCTTCAAATTGCCTGTGATTCTATATCACATCAACCCAACCTGGATTCAAGTCTGTCTTATCGAGAGAAAAGGAGATCACCCTGCTAGCTAGTAGTTTTCTAGTGGTAACGTAGAGGTAATCTGTTGTAAAGGGACACGACCCTTACTTCGTGCATAAGTATCCTTCTAGCTTTGATTGATACTTGTGGCTCGTTCTCCACGAGTATAAAGAAGAAGAGTATCCTAGTAGTGGATAATCTGGTCTAGTTTTGATCAGATCGTGGACGTAGGGATTTCCTGAACCACGTTAAACAACTGTGTTATTTATCTTCCTGCATATTTACCTTCAGTTGTTTATCATTGCTAACACTCTACACTTCCATATAGACTGCATCTCAATCAATTTTTTTTAACAATCTGATTAATCGTTAAGGTTTTCTATATAAGAGCACCTACTAAATCCACCATATTCCGCACACACTCTATACTTTGAAGGAAATAAGATCACTCTTATTACTGTCTAAGTATTTACACTAGAGAGCAATCTGTCTGGATTGATCTGCTATCGATCTATCGATCGATCTGGTCAGTCATCTGTCGAGCAATTTCTTGTTTTTAAGAATAGCTTGAACTCTCTGATAAATTGTCAAGTAAACTGAAAAAGTTAGCATTTGGTGTATTCCCCCCCCCCCCCCCACCCCATACACCAAACCTTGCTCTTTCGGGACCAACATTTTATCATCCAAGCTTAGTAATCCTAGCTTTCCACATAGCATCTTAAATCTTTCTTCAAGTAGTGCTCTGGTTAAGATGTTAGCTCATTCTACTTCGGTGTGTATCTTCCCGATCTGTACATTCTTCCTTTCCACGTGATCTCTTATGAAGTGGTGTCTCACATCCACATATTTACACCATATGTGTAGGACTAGATTCTATGTAATCGCGATAGCACTCTAGCTATCACAGAATACCGATATTTCCTACACATTGATCTCATCATCCTAGAGCTGCTACTTAAGCCAAAATATTTGAGCACAACAGCTTCCAGCGGCCATGTATTCAGCTTCAGTGGTTCATGTAGCTACGGATGTTTGCTTCTTTGAGAACCAAGAGATCAACTTGTTTCCAAGAAATTGATAGGTTCCTAAAGTAGACTTCCTATAATACCCTTGTATTGAGTTATATTGGAAGGTTTGCCCTCTGGATCTGGATCAATCTTTCCATTTGACTGCATTGGGATTTTGACAGGTATGATATCTTTAACTCCAAACTTGGTGATCAAATCTAGGCCATACTTCGCTTGATTTATAAATATACCATCAGGTAGTTGCTTAACCTGCAATCCTAAAAAGAAATTCATCTCGCCCATCATAGACATTTGATATTTGTTCTTCCTAAGATCAGCGAATTTATCACATAAATAAGTGGATTTTAATCCAAAAATAATATCATCAACATAAATTTGCACTAAAAGGATATGTTCTTTGACTTTGATGATGAATAACTTTTCGTCAACTGAGCCTCGTCGAAAACCCGACTCCAGTAAGAAGGTTGACAATGTCTCGTACCAAGTTCTTGGAGCTTGTTTCAATCCATAGACTGCTTTTGCCAATCTGTAGACTTTCTGTTCAAGATCTCCTTCTTCAAATCCATGTGGTTGCTCTATTTATACTTCTTCTTCCAGAATACCATTTAGGAATGCGCTCTTGACATCCATCCGATATACTTTGAATCGTTTGTATGCTGCATATGCCAAGAATAATCTGATAGCTTCCAATCTGGCAACTAGGGCGAATGTTTCATCGTAGTCTATACCTAGTTGACTGTATCATTTGGCAACTAATCTAGCCTTATTCCTTACTATTTCTCCGTTATCATCTCTTTTATTTTTGAATACCCATTTAACACTTATTACTCCTTGGTGTTTAGGACGATCTACGTGATACCACACTTCATTTGTCTTGAATTCTTTGAACTCCTCTTGTATAGCTACTATCCAATCTGCATCCTGAAGTGCTTCATATGTGTCGGCTGGTTCAACGTGAGATTGGTAGCAACTTAGTAATGCTTTATCTCCGTGCATTCTTCTGGTCTTCACACGGTCTATGAGGTTCCCAACAATCTGCTCTGGTGGATGATCTTGAATCCACGTTCTGCGCCTAGACATCTCCTCTTCTGATATCTCAAGTTCAGGTTCAGGTTCATCTTCTGGGTCCTCAAACTCTGGATGTGCTGATGAAGTTGCATGAAATGGGTTCTCCATTTCAATCTCCAGGTTGGTATTCGAACTGTTATTGATCTAATTGGATTCATCAGGTTGACTATAAGCAGGTTCATTATTTCCAAATTGGTCTGGTCTGTTCTAATCAGGTTCACTGTGAGTCGTTCCCCCTTGCTGTGTGATGGTCTCATTCGAAGGTTGAACATCAGTTTTGTCATATCTAAGTGGATTCCAGATCAGAACATCTTCAAGTAATAAATTTCTTGAGCTTCTAGTACTCATGTGGTTGTGAGCCTGGTCCTCACATGTTTCCTTGTATTTAAGAAAAGATTCGTCAAAAACAATATAGGGTATTACTTCCACAATATGAGTCATCATGTTGTAAACCCTATAAGCTATGCTAACATCAGAATATCCGAAGAATATTTCAGGGTCAACTTTGCTATCAAAAGTTTTCAATTGGGATTTTTCGTAATTGTGAATATAACACGTACACACAAAAGCATGAAAATACTTTATCCTTAGTTTTCGGTTGTTCCATATCTCATATGGATTCTTTCCATGTCTGAGAGTGATAACTGATATGTTCTGAGTATAACACGCGGTGTTAATTGTCTCTGCCCAAAATTTCTTTGGCAGGTTGGTCTCGTTTAACATGGTGTGTGCTGCTTCTTTTAACGATCTGTTTCGCTTTTCTACTACTCCATTCTTTTGCGGTGTTCTAGCGGCTGATGTTTGATGTGTAATACCCATCTTGTTGCAGTATTCTTTGATCTTTTGATTTAGAAACTCAGTACCACGATCTGTTCTGATGGACACAATGGTAGTCTCCTTTTGTCGAGTGATCTTGTTGAAGAAATCAGGTAGTTTTTCCAACGTTTCTTTTTTCTTAAAAAAAAGAGAAGCCAAGTGAATCTAGAATAATCATCAATAGTAACTAAAGTATACTTTCTAAGGTTAATACCTAATGGCGTTACTTGGCCAAATAAGTCTAAATGTAGAAGTTCGAGTATCATGTTTGATGAATGAGCTGCTTTGCTAGAGAAAGATGAATTAGTCTGCTTTCCGGCTTGGAAGGCTTCGAAAATGTCATCTTTGTCATATACTTGGTCTGGTAATTCTTCGACTAGCTTTTCCCTTGCAATTTTGTTGATGGATTTGAAATTCAGATGGCTAAGTCGCTTGTGCCATAACCAGCTCGTTTCTGAGATCGATTTAGTGACTAAACATATTTGGATCTGATTTGTCCATTGCACAATATATAATATGTCATGCAGTTTACCGGTAAGAAGAGTTTCATCTTCTTCCTTGTTCTTCACAAAGTAGTTGTTAGCATCAAAGATAATCTGGTTTCCATTAGAACAAAATTGACTCACAGAGAATAGATTATGACTAAGACCCTCAACATAAGAAACATTAGTAATGATGGTCTTGTCAATCTTAATATTTCCATATCCTCTGGTATAACCTTTAGAGTTACAACCAAAGGTTACCTGTGGACCTAGATTTTCGACATAGTCATATAGCAGGTTCTTGTCACACGTCATATGCTTTGAGCATCCGCTATCAATTATCCAGACTGAACCTCTTGCTGCTTGACTCCTTCTTGAAGTTCTTCTATCCTGCGGGCTTAGTAACCCTTTCAATGATTGGGTGTTTGGTTAGGAGCAAATGTTACTTTTGGAACCCAATTTGGTATTAGGAACACAGATAAAACAAGTGATCTGTCTCCCTTAGTCATATGTTCTAGATATGTCTTTGTAGACAGATGGATGGTTCATTTCTATGTTGTCCATGTTGATCGTCTGCTTTCTTGTTGATGGTGTTCTGGTAGGAGCCTTCTGTTTTTGGTTCCTATCTGATTCGACATAGTGTGCATGTTTGCCTTTGAGCTGTTATTACCAGTTTCCTGGTTGTTTCACCATCATCTTCTGTGGGTGATTTTTCATGTTCTGTAATTGGACAACTTGATATGGTATCTTTTGTCTTTCAACTACAAATTTGGTTGAGCCTGATGCTCCAATATAGCCTACTCCAGTAGTCGATCTAGCTTTATTCCACATTTCCAAGATCATGCCAACTCGTTCACTGCTTTTGTTGATCTTGCTCATGTTCTCTCTCGTTTTTTACTTTTTCTCCTCAACTACATTGTTTCTGGCGATCGGATCTTTGATCTTTGAATTGAGTGTGTAGATCTCCTCATCTTTTGCGTTAATTTGTTCTTGGAGATCCTTCCCTTTGATAGAGAACATCGTGTTAGCTTCACTTAGTATCTTCACGGTCTCATTAAGCTAGTTATTTTCCTTGATGACATCTTGGAATAGTTTCTTCAAATTTTTGTAATTTTTGAGCATTTCATTGATCTCTTTCGAAGAGACTTCAGATTCATCTTCATCACAAGAATCGTATACAGGTTTGTTAGATGACATAGAAACATGTGAATTTACCTCATTTTGGTCGAGGCCATTGACAATTCTCATGTAACATTCATCCCAATCTTCTTCATAATCTTGTGCAAAGAATGCTTAATCATTCTCTGATGAGCTATCTGAAAAATGACTCGATCTTGAATCTTCTTCAACAAACATGGCTTTTCTTTGAGTTGTGTTTGCGATTTTTTTTAGCTCTAAGTTCATGTCTTTGACTTTTGGATAAATCAGGGTAGTTAGTCTTGAAGTGACATGTTCTGCCACTACCATAACAAGTATAATCATTAGAATTAGAAGATTTATTAGAACTTTTTACCTCAATTTTACTCTCAGATTGATCTTGGTCTCAACTTTTCTGGTATCGATTTTTCTTGTTTTCTTTGTAGAACCTCCAATATTTTCTCGATCTGGTTTTCAGTTTCTCCAATCTCTTTACGATCATAGCAAATTCCTTGAGTAGTTTGTCATTTGAATTTTCTTCCACGATAACAAGTGCAACTAGTTCCTCAGCTGGAATCTTGGCTTTGAAAGCTACTTCATTTTCTTTCTTGTAATTGCTTTGAAAACAATAGTGATCTTGCTGTCTTAAACTGTGTAGTGTGCGGAAGATGGTGGATTTAGTTGGTAGCTCTTATGTAAAAAACTTTACAAATACTTAGTCGAATATATTAAGAGCTGATTAAATCAATGCAAGTTTGCGTGCAAGTAAAGGGTTAGTGAACAAACAATTGAGAAATAAAATGCATAAAGTAAAGAACATAGTTGTTTTTACGTGGTTCAAGAAACCCCCTACGTCCACGCTCCAATCAAACTAGATTGGATATCCACTACAAGGATAATCTCTCTTCTTTAGACTCACTGAGAACGAGCCACAAATTTTGGTCCGGAAAGAGTAAGGTTTGATGTATGGGGGGGGGGGGGGGTAAGGGGGAATACACCAAATCCAAACTTTTCAGTTTACTTGACTAATTAATCAGAGAGATTAAGCTTTCTCGAAAGGAGATTGCTCAAATTGACAAATCAGATCGACTAGTGATCTGTCCAGGCAAGTTCTCTCTTTTAAGTTACACTAAGCAGATAGCAAGAGTGATCTTGTTATCTAACAGAGCATAGTGTGCAGAATATGGTGGGCTTAGTTTGTTGCTCTTATTAGAAAACCTTTGAAAAATATTAACCAGATCGATTAACAGATTGATTAAAGATATGCAAGTTTGAGTGCAAGTGTGGGGTTAGTGAATAAACAACTAAAATGAAAAATGCGTAAGATAAAGCACACAGTTGTTTTTACGTGGTTCGGGAAACCCCCTACGTCGACGGTCCAATCAAAACTAGATTGGTTATCCACTACTAGGATACTCTCTTCTTTATACTCGCTGAGAACGAGCCACAAGTTCCAATCACAACTAGAGTGAAACTTATGCACGAATAAGGGTCGTGTCCCCTTACAACTTGCAGATAAGTCTGCTAAAAGGTACCTTCACGTTAATCCACTAGATAACTACTAGCTAGTGAAGATATCTTCCTTCTTCCTCTCGATAAGATAGACTTGAATCAAGTTTGGTGTGATTTCGATCACAAAAGGCTTTGAACACAATTTTGATTGTGAAATCTCCTCGTTGAATGCTTCAATAGTTGAGTTGATTTCTTGGCAGAGTTTCAGCTTGCTTGCGTGATAATCGTATATCGTGTGTTTGTTCTCCTCCAGATTTTGTTCCAAGCTTTTATAGGTGTAGAATTTGAATTCTAACCGTTGGGGTTGATTGGCGTGAGATAAATGTTCATCGCCAATCAAGAGATATAAATCCCAGAATATCTCCTCTTGCTAATTGATCACTTTCCTTTCTTCACACTCCAATTGATTCTCCTTCCATTCTTGATCTCTAATTTATATACTTTCATTCTCCATAAGTTTAGATGATGTGGCATATGAGATATGATTCGTTCTAAGTGCATCCAGTAACAGAACGTGTACCAGATGACTTAGGTGATCTGCTCCAGAACAGGTTCACTCTTAAAGAGATGATCTGGTCAACCAAATCAAGTCCAATCTGGTCCAAAAAAAAGGTTTGGTACAGAACTTGCTCCAAGGAATGTTGACAATAGCTGGATCAAGTTTCTTATAATCAGATTGAGTGACCTATGAACAAATCGTCTGCTTGCTTCCTGGTCTGTTGGTCTGCTTCTTCAACAGAAGACTATCTAACCAGATGACTTCTATAAGAGAGAATCCTTTTCACTTTACAACATAATGATCTGGTACATGTAGAACAAGTTGAGTCTAGCAAACAGAACATAAAATAATTATAAGTGTGTTTCGAAAGAACATCATCAAAACTAAATTTTGTGAAGGGTTCCCAACAACAAATTCTAGTCAAAGCTAGACAGAAACTTGTGCACGAATTAGAGTCGTGTCCCTTACAACTTGCAGATAAATCTACTACAACACCTTCACGTTAATCCACTTAGGAAACTGCTAAGCTAGCGAAGGTATTAACTTTCCTTCTCGATAAGATAGACTTAAATCGAGGGTGGGTTTGGCTATGTTCATGAATGGCTTCGAACAATACTGGAATAGGAAATCTTCGTTGTCGAGTACTTCGGTGTTGCGTAGATTTCTGGCTAGTGTTTCAGCACTTGGAACTTTGATGATAACTCTCGTGTATAATGGCGCATATGTTCGTGTACATCTCTTCCATATTTTGTTCGCAACTTTTATAGGCTCAATCACAGGTTTGTATCCCTAATTGATCCTCTTGCCTTGTAGAAAGCGATTCTTGAGATCTCATTGATTTAGTAATAGATACGCTAATTGATATCTTTCCATCTTCGATCTCTGATTGATTCTCCTTCCTTCCTCGAACTCTGATTAGATTATTTTTCCTCTTTCGAAGATCCTGGTGACGTGGCATAAGGATGGGATTATCTCTAAGTACATCGGATGACGTATTGTATACCTAGATAACTTTGAGAATATCATATGACTATGCAAACTTCAGGTGACTCATTTTATACCCGAAAATCACATAATCTTCATCTTAGCGATCTTTAAGTTGATTTCCAGCGAGGTTCACTCTTCACGCTGGTCAGGTCAGGTTGATTTCCAGCGAGGTGATCTGGTCCAGATTTGCTCGTTAAGTTGATAAGAATATCTGGATGTAGAACAGGTTTGGTCCAGGTTGAGTGACCTTATCAAGTTGTCTGCTTGCATCAGGTTCACTGGTATGCTTCGAAGTATCAAAAAACTAACTAGATCAGATGAATTCCTATATGACAGAACACTTAATGTATTCAGGTCCTTTACATTTGAGTCATCAGCTACCCTGTTCTAAAGGGTTGGTTATCTATAGATAAGACTTCATAACTTGGTCTTTTCTTTACGCTCCAATTAATTCTCCTTCCATTCATGATCTCTAATTGATATACTTTCTTTCTCCATGAGTTTAGATGATGTGGCAAATGAGATGGGATTTGTTCTAAGTGCATCTAGTAACAGAACGTGTACCAGATGACTTAGGTGATCTGCTCCAGAGCAGGTTCACTCTTAAGGAGATGATTTGGTCAACCAGATCAAGTCCAATCTGGTCCAAAAAAAGGTTTGGTACAGAACTTGCTCCAATGAATGTTGGCAATAGCTGGATCAAGTTTCTTATAATCAAATGAGTGACCTATGAACAAATCGTCTGCTTGCTTCCTGGTGTGTTGGTCTGCTTCTTCAACTGAAGACTATCTAACCAGATGACTTCTATAAGACAGAATCATTTACACTTTAATTCATCAGTTAACCTGGTCTAAGACTTGCTCTCTATCAAATTCACTTTATAACATAGTGATCTGATACATGTAGAACAAGTTGAGTCTAGCAAACAGAACATAAAATAATTCTAAGTGTGTTTCGAAAGAACATCCTCAAAACTAAATTTTGTGAAGGGTTCCCAACAATTTCCCCATTTTTGATGATGTCGAAACCACACTTTATAATATAACCTTAATTAAGCATTTAAGAACTATTTGGTTTTAATTAGCCAGATAGGTTAACATTGCGTTATGATTTATAACGAACAAAAAGCAATAATGAGTTCTAGACAACAAGAAATTGTCATTAGATAACCCTTCAATATATAAATCAGGTCAGAGTAAAGGTTACATGATGAGTCCAGATCAAAACAAAATAAAAAGGACAACAAATGGTAAGATAAATAAGAAAGTCTAAGAGAACCATCTGCTTGCGCCATTCTTCATCTTCGCTTTATGTGCATCCGAAGTCAGTTGCACACTCTCGTAGATACCATCTCTAACTCTGGCATAGTTGGGATCATGATTGTCAATCTTGTAGCCCTTGGTCTTGGCTATCAAATTGATGCAGTTAAGAATATATGTCATGTTTGGCAGACTGCTTCCTGTGATCAGAGGGCACGCCATATACTCCCTTTCTGGTGCCTTGATCTAAATTTTTGTTGCTTCTGCTGCTGCCCTTACCCTCTGCACAAGCTCCTTTTCTGCAAAATTATCCATGTATCTATGAAAATCCTCATCTGCTGGCTGTTCAGAATATATAGGCTCCTTGAGAGAGTATTTGTTCAGAATAAAGCCTGTATTTAGTAACTCCCATTCTTTCTGGTCTTGATCTGCCACCCATGAGTCCTTGGGAGTCTGCTTCTAAAGAGATAAATTACATGCCTTGAAGGGCTTCTTCTTCTTTGCACTTTGAGAAGCTGGTTGGGCTGGTGATTGATGTTCTGCTCTGGGTGGGGAGAAAGGCATCTGGTACGCCTTCTCCCTCTCAGCCTGTTCAGCAACTCTCTTTTCTTTGATAGCTCTATCCTTGTAAAATTGTGCCCTGAACGCTGGGTCACAAGCATCCTTTGGGCTAACTCCCAACAATAAAAGTTCTGCAACTTGAGCGCTCTCATCATCTGCCATGGGCTTCTTGCCCTTATCCTTCTGTTGTTGTTGTTCTGTTGGTGCAAAGATTGTGGAATCTGACCTGGGTGGTGTGTAGGCTCTCTGCTCTGGTTGTTGTTGTGTAGACTCATTTGATGTTGCACCCTTATCTCCTCCAAAATCTCCTCCAAAGCCTCCTTTTCCTCCTTTCTCAGACCGTCCTACCCCCTTTTCGACATCATCAAATTAAAGTGGATTTGATGAGTGTGCGAAGGGTGTCGATCTCTTCTCTCATCTCCTCGAGTTTCTACTTGGCATCTGCCTTGAAATTAAGTAGGAATGTGATGTTTTGGTCATAGTCATTCAGCTTCGTCTCCAATCTGTTGTTCATCGTTGTAAGCATTCTGTCGTATGTGTTTTGTAGATTCTCCATTTCATCCAAGCGTTTCTGTTGATGACCCAACTCATCTGGTGTGGGATATTCCAGATTTGTAAGGGCCTAGGGTAGATTTTGCTCCATGATGTCTAAGCATCGTTCTGTTTCAAAAATTTTGTGTTGAGAATGCATCTCTCTGGTGGTGGATTTAGTGATCTCAGTTGCGAGAGATACAGAACTTTGTTGAACAGCTTCATCAATCAAGGTCTTCTCTTTCGCACCGAAGTCTATAACCAGTTTATATATGTCTTGGACCTTCGTATCCACTGTGTTCAGCCTCTAGTCAACCTTCTCTTTATCAGCATTTGGTGCATCCCTGTCATCATCCATCTTCTTGGTAAGTTCCTTGACCTTGTCCCTGATCTTCCTTCGCAAGTCCTTGTCCATATCGTTGACATAATCTTTCTGATGTTGGTTGAAATCAGTCAGGACTTGTGGCTTTTTCTTGCAGCACATTGCAGGTGTGAGTCATATGATCTTGGACACGAATGATTATCAGATCATCCACCTGCAAATTGTTAAAAGATTTGTGCTCCCTCTCCAAGATTTCCTCCAGATCGGTGAAGGCAACATGTTTGCCTAGTTTCTCTGCTGCACCTGGAGTGTATATCTTGTCTGTCTGCTCTCCGCCAATCACCTGGCCTACCGGCTCCTCCTCAACTGGATCAAGTATCACAGTTGGTATATTCTTCTTCCTCTTCTTCTGCTTTTCTGACTCCTTATCACTTCCTCCAGCTGCTGCTTGTTCTGGCTGGGCAGATGACTGTGCTACTTCTTGAATGATCTGTACAGTGGCAGAAGTTGAGTGATCTGGTTCAGACATAGATTGATCTGCATGGGCTGATGAGTTGGGATGGTTTCCTCCTGCCACTGCTTGTTCTCCCATGAGCTCATCCTTGTTTATGTCAGCCTCATAATCTGTTCCTTCCACACTTTCAAAGAAATCCATTCTATCAGCATAGAATGATTTCAGATCAACATTGAGCTGCTTGGCCTCATGTTTGGCTAGAGCAAGTATCATCTGATGATAATTATCCCTCATCTATGTGACATATGTTACTTGAAGAATGCTCAGAAGAGTGGCCTCCTCGACCCTCAACTCTTCTATCGATCTGGTGTTGAGCATGGCATCTAGGACATAGTATTCACTGCCCTTGATCAATAAATAAGTCAGATGAATACCATGAAAATCATTGAGAACAGCGTGATCTGCCTCATTTTCCAACAGATGAATGACTTCTTCTGCTTGCCTTCTCTTCTCAGTCTCCTCATCGTCCTCTTCTTCATCCTCATCTCTCTCCTCACTGATCTTATGTAAGTGATCTGGTGAGGGTGTGGCAATCCATGCTAGTGAAAAGTCCTTACCCTGGTTGGGATCAAACGTTGACTCAGGCATAACATCTTGTGGCATCTCTTCCTATGGTGTTGGTGAGTCAGGCTGGGTCTTCCTTAGCCTTCTCCTCTTCTATTTCGTCTGTTGAGTGGTAGATGAAGTATCTGTCTCTACAGAACTTGCTCTCTTGGTAGATTGCCTCTTCTTTGGCTTCTCCATCTGGACCTTGGGGTCTGTCTTCTTTGCTTCCCCCTTAGATGGAGCAATCCATGTGGGATTAGAGTTTCCCATCTCCAGTAGATGACCTAGGTGAACATCATCTTTCATCTTGTTCAGCAGGGCATGTGTAATGCCTAGAGACATCTCCAGCTGGTGCTGGTCCTTGGGCAGAGTAAGTTGTGCATTGAAAGGAATGGCTCCTTCCCATGTTCGCTGCTTGAAGAACTCCTCGATCATATAACTGATATTGGTTGAGTGTCTCAGATTTCTCTTCACTATCAATGACACGATCTGGTCATTGTCGCCTTTGGTTTCAACTATCAATCTGACCTACTTGGCTAGCATATCGAAAAAAATTCTGCAACAATTAACCTTCGGATTGAAAACCACTGCTATAAGGATCCTCATCTTCTCTGGAGTGACTCGATCATAAGACCCACTATACGTTAGGAAGATCCTCTGCACAAATTATGTTGGTCCCGAAAGAGCAAGGTTTGGTGTATGCGGGGGGGGGGGGGGGGGGAGGGAATACACCAAATACAAACTTTTCAGTTTACTTGGTTATTAATTAGAGAGTTCAAACTATTCTTAAATAAGAAATTTCTCGGCAAGTGACTGACCAGATTGATCAACAGATCGATACCAGATCAGTCCAAACAGATAGCTCTCTAGTGTAAATACTTAGATAATAATAAGAGCGATCTTATTACTTTCCAAGAATTGTGTGTGCGGAAATATGGTGGATTTAGTGAGTGCTCTTATATAGAAAACCTTAAAGATTAATCAGATCGTTAAAAGCAGATTGATTAAGGTGCAGTCTATATGGAAGTGTAGGGAGTTAGAAATAATAAACAACTGAAAGTAAATATGCAGAAAGATAAATAACACAGTTGTTTAACGTGGTTCGGGAAATCCCTACGTCCACGATCTGATCAAAACTAGACCAGATTATCCACTACTAGGATACTCTTCTTCTTTATACTCGTGGAGAACGAGTCACAAGTATCAATTAAAGCTAGAAGGATACTTATGCACGAAGTAAGTGTCGTGTCCCTTTACAACAGATTACCTCTACGTTACCACTAGAAAGCTACTAGCTAGCAGGGTGATCTCCTTTCTCTCGATAAGACAGACTTGAATCGAGGCTGGGTTGATGTGATGTAGAATCACAAGTTGTTTGAAGCTCTTAGTCTGGTTCAAAGATTGATTGCTTGAGAGTATATTATTGATGTAGCCCGTGTCTCTCTCCAGACCTTGAACTTCAAATATATAGGCTTTTGAATTTGAAATTCTAGCCGTTGTTGATTGGCATGGGATTAATTTTAGATTGCCAATCAATAATATCCATCATATCTGTTCTTGCCTTGTAGAAACGTTGATTCAATTCTCTAAGTATGGAAAGCAGATCGCTTAACGGTTACTTTCCTTCTTCGTGTCAATCAAGGATTCTTCTTCCAAACCCTATTGGATGGACTTCAGTATTGACGTGGCAAGAGGATATGATGTGTAGGATGATGTCATCTGGTGGTTTGACGACTCTATCGTTCTGGTGCTTCGTTGTGAACATCGATCTGGTCGGTGATCTGGTCGATGGCAGATCGATTTCTTCTTAGTGAGAGATCTTGGTCTTCATCCTATACTATTATAGAAATGACTTCTATAGGAATAATTCCTTTACATGCTAAGTCATCTCCTAATCTGTTCTCTATCAGAATTCACTTTATACGTAGTGATCTGTTAACACGTAGAACAGTTTAGCACCAATAAGAGCTATAAAACCTAAGTGAGTTTCGGAAGATCATCATCAAAACCAAAATGCTTCGGGGTTCCCAACAAATTCGAAGATCAATTTGAAGCCAGGCGCCAAGAAAGATCGATGGAACATCCTTCCAGTGTAGTGAACTAGAATTACCATCACCATCTCCACAGCCTCATGCAGTTGCTCCATGGTGATTTCAGACAGATCCAAGCCTTCATCTTTCAATCTGAAAGCGTTCTGGATCATTTGGATCACATCGTAGGTTGTTTTTCTTGGTCTATCTCCGATTGACATTAGTACGCTGGCCTCGTGCCCTTGCTTCTCATCCTCCCATGTGATATAGAAGGTGGCTACTGATGTTGGCAGACACATCTCAGGGTGTTGAGTAACTATGTTATGAAACCCTAAAATAGAGATTTAAAACGGTTAATAACATATAATTATCATCTCCAAAAAGAAAAATATACTAAATATGTCCAATATCATAAAGAACACTATGTGACAGTTTTCCAGTTTTCAATTTATCACATAACACATGTTTTGTTCATAATCATTCAAGTAGGCTTACAAACAATAAAACATATATAAAGATCTCATATCATAAACCTGAAAGTAAGCAATATTATCAAACAGAAATATCAAAAATCTTTGCATTTCTTGACAGTCGCAAAAATTTCTTACAACTTTTGGAAGCCATGGGTGTTATAAACGGCAAAGGGTTCGGGTGATATGAACTTTTTAACTTCAGCAACACGGGTAGGAAACAACAAGTTCTTTGGTGCCATTTTGAAAGATTTGTAGGTTTCAAAAGATTTTTGAAAAGAAGTTTGCGCAAGAAATCGAGAGCCAAATTTGCTGAAGAGCTTAAGGCTGTAAGTGCTCAGTGAATAGAAGTGTAGGTGAACAGTTACTGAGAATGGACACATAAATATATAAGAAAACAACGAACGGCTAAGATTAAAAGTAAAAATTCAAGGGTTGAGATTATTCCTCCCTTTTTAACTTTACCACTTTAGCACTTAGTTTTGCCGCCTTTCTAACACGTCTGATACACACGATAGGTATCTAGGGTTGAGATGCAACGCGTGTCAGCTGTCCTCCATCGCTGCAACTTTCCCTTTCCTATTTTAGGAAATGATTTACCTCAATTACACTTACTGTTGGTCCCGAAAGAGCAACGTTTGGTGTATGGGGGGGGGGGGGAATATACCAAATACAAACTTTTCAGTTTACTTGACTAATTACTTAGAGTGATCAAGCTTTCCCGTGAAGAGATTGCTGAAGTTTGACTGACCAGATCGATAGCTAATATGTCCAAGTAAAATCTCTCTCGTGATAAACACTTAGTAGATAGCAAGAGTGATCTTGTTATCCAACAGAGCGTTGTGTGTGGAATATGGTGGACTTAGTCTGTGCTCTTTATTAGAAAATCTTAGTCAAGCAGATTAACAGATTGATTAAGAATGCAGATTGAATGCTGGTGCTGGTTAGTGAATAAAACAACTGAAAATAAAGATGCGTAAAGAAAATACACAGTTGTTTTTACGTGGTTCGGGACACTCCCTACGTCCACGGTCCAATCCAAACTGGATCGGATATCCACTACTAGGATACTCTCTAAGTACATCGGATGACTATTGTATACCCAGATGACTTTAGCATGCAGGATTCCAAGAAGTGTTTCTTACCCTTCAAACATGGAATCGTACTTTCTCAGGACATGTGTCCTAAGACACCTGATGAGAAAGAGGAGATAAGACATATACCTTATGCTTCTGTAGTAGATAGTCTCATGTATGCTATAATGTGTACTAGGCCGAATATCTGTTTTGCCGTAGGTATGGTAGCACGATATCAGTCTAACCCTGGAAAGGGACATTGGAAATGGACTAAGGAGTATTGTTTGATTTACTAGGCTGATTCATTATTCCCTTTGGGTTATACTGACTCCGACTTTCAGACGGATCAGTACTCAAGGAAGTCTACCTCAGGGTATGTGTTTACTTTGTGAGGCGGAGCCGTGACATGGAGGAGTGTGAAGCAGAAATGCATCGCAAACTCCACCATGGAAGCTGAGTATGTGGTCGCATCTGAGGCCACAAAGGAAACAGTTTGGCTCAGGAGCTTCTTAATGGACCTGAATGTGATTCCGAGAATGGCAGCGAGTGTCACGATTTATTTTGATAACTCTGGTGCAGTGTCAAAATTGAGGGAACCACGGGCCTGCAAGGCGAGTAAACACATCAAGAGGAAATATCACATCATTCGTGATATAGTAGGGAGAGGCGACATAGTGGTGACAAAGATAGCGTCGGAGGACACAACCTGGTAGATCACTTCACGAAAATCCTGAATGGGAAGACGTTTGAGAGACATGTAGAGCGATTAGGAGTACAACGTGTTATAGACCTGCTTTAAGTATAAGTGGGAGAGTTATATGTCATGCGAAATAAATTTTGTATACTCTAAAGAATGCTTGAGTATAAGTGGAAGATTGTTAGGGTTTGTATACCTCAAAGCATGTTTTATGCTTAGACGATGTATCAAGCTTGTTTCTAGTTCCATTTTAATGAGAATAAATGTTTCTATCATTGGTGTATTATTTATTATTATATATTGAATTGCAAACAAGTTCATTTATTACAATTGTAGACTGTGTGGTGGATCGATGATCACAGAAGGTAACACATTCGACTCCTTTGTAATATAAAGTCACAGTCTAGACAGACTTGGACAATCTAGTTGGTAAAGGTTACGGCATCATTTGATGCGAGAGTTGACCTTAGCCCGCATAATGATATCGTTATGTATAAGCTGATACACATGCTTTGCGTATACATATTGAGAGCTTTCACAGTGAGATAAGTTCTACATGTTGATACTTAGAATGAGGTCTTAGAAATTAGTTCATTTCTTAATCTGTGACGATGACATTAGTATAAACGGTTGATTATACGCTGCTTTGATTCATCTACGCTTGCAGGTTTTTCGTAACCCTAAACAGTGATGTCATGGATGGTAGTGATTGACTTAGCTAGACGTGCTCGATTGTCAGTCATGCAGAATCGCATCTCGATTAACTAAGTTGATTAAATCTGCGTGAGGCTTTCACAAAGGTTTATTGCATAAGAAACCCGACCGGTTGGAATTTATTCCGTATGTAATAATTAAGGCCTGAACCGGATCACTCATGAATAAATATATTAATTAATTGTGAGTTATCAGCAAACTCAATTAATTAATAGATTTAGTAAATGTTAAACACGGGAAATAATTATCTTATAGTGTAGTCGATAGCATTTCCATAGAGTAATTAATTTGAGGTCAAATTAATTTAAATTAATTAATTTAAGTCTAAGTTGGACCAAGAAATTAATTAAATTTAATTGGGCCCAAAAGTGACTTAAAACTTAATTAAATTAAGTTATGGATTTGACTATGTCAAAATTAATTTTGAATTTGAATAATAGATGGAAACTGCAGGAGATTAAAGTGGAATATTAGTTCTATTATTTGGGATCTTATTCATTCACCTTAGAAGCCCTAATCTAGCCCATAATATCTAATAAAGGAGTACAAAGAAGGAGCCAATTTCTCTCTCCTAATAACACCAAATGCCCCCCCCCCCTCCCCCCTCTAGGAGAATTAATTCTCTATTTTCGAAAATTGGAGAGTATTCAACGCTCTAACTTTCGTTCTTCTTTTCTCCTTAATTACTAGATAGATTCACTCAAATAATATTCTAGTATATAGATTGGGAATAGGTTAGAAGTTTTCAAGGTTGGATCATGGGAGAAGAAGAGAATAATTCCATCGGTGTGGATTGTTGTTTTTGTTAACGATTCAAATCGTTTCTCCACAAGCGGAGGACTTTTGTAGGAGAATGTATAAATTTATTTATTCCGCATGTATATTCTCCTATGTGTTATTATTTGTATAAGAATTAATTATGCGTATTATTAATTAAACTTGTGGATCATGCGCGTTTATGAGCCCCTCCTACGGGTTCTATCAACAGCCTCAGCTGTGGGCTGCCTCTCCTCAATAGTAGTGGATTGTCTTCCTCTGGCAGGTTCTTTCTTTGGTTCAGCAGTTGGCTTCTTTTTGGTTGGGGCCTTCTTATCTTTCTTCTCTTCTCCCTTTTTGACATCAGCTTGAGGGAAGAATTTTCTTTAGACACTTCAAAATTTTGGCCTCGATGTTCATCTTAAACTATAAAAGAGCTATGATATGACCATTGAGCTCATCAAACTGCTTAGCATTAGAGGAATTGAACCTAACCAACTTATTTAACAATTCATCATCTATCTTCTCCAGATTACTTGTTGTGAGGTCGATTTTAAATAAATCATCTGCATTAGGAGTATCCAGCTCCTTCAGCAGGTCTGGCAGTAAAGCTTTAATTGAGACCTTCAACCTCTTAATCTCAAACTCTAGCAATTGCTCTTCAAACTCATCCATTACCTTCTCTACCATATTTGTTCCATCCTCTTTGAACTTCTCATCAAACTTGTTAAAATCTTCTCTTAGAAGAGTTAATCATGCATCAACATTTTCTTTCTTCTTATCTGCAGCTTCCCAATCATCTCTCAAAAATTTCTGAAGCTTTTCTGAAAGCTCATTGTGAGCTGCATTGAAATAGCCTTCAACTGCAGCAATAGAAGTTTGAGCTGCAGTGAATATATGGTTGGCCAGGGCGTTTACCTTGTTGTTGACCTTGGTGTTGATAAGGTTTTTTATCTGATCATTCGTGAATGGAGTTTGTAGAGTAAAGAATAAGTCCTCAATGGAGGAATGTGTGTAGTCAGCTGGTGCAGTGCCCTGTGTAAAAACTTTATCTGTAGGTTCTACATCTACAAGCGGGCCTACTATAACCATCGATCTACGTTCCCCTTCGACGTAAGGAGGGGTAGCAGGTAAGTGTTCTCCAAAAATGAACTCTTTGGCAGTTAAGGGAATTGAGCGCCAGCAGGAATGAAAGGTGAGGATGGTGGAGAAGATGGTTTCTGTGTATATGAGGTAGCAGGTGGATTGACAGGTGGAGTAGATTGAGTGGCTGCAGTGGGCTATGCAACATCAATAGAAGTTGGTTCTTCGGATAAATTGAAGGACACATCATCGAAATCTTCAGCCATCAGGTCGACGGCTACATCATAAAACTCTTTCTCCTTGGAATAGAATGGATTAAAGTCGATCTTAAACTCTACAGCTTCTTCCTTCATCTTCACAAGTACGTAATGCCTCAAATATAGGCGTGCATCTAGAATATCTAGAAAACCAAAATAGGAAGATAGATGACCTTCCTCGACCTTTAGGCCATTGATGGAGAATAAAAAATATCGCATCAAAGATGTAGAATGGGATGTCGCAAATGTCTAAGTAGATCTGGAATTTGCAGCCATCTCTTCCGCCTTGGGCATGAGCTCTATCCCTAGAAAATTGGCTCGAACTGCCTTTGCCGCATTTTCTTTGAGCTGTCAAGATGATATGCGCATCTCCCAGCTTGAAATCCTCTTTTTCATCTCCTTGAGCTTCGGCTTCACTATCAACCTCCTCCTGAGGTATGTCATGTTGATATGGAAGTAATGGGATCAAGCTCCAAAACTTCGGAAGCAATGAGCTATGCCTCAATATTTCGAGTTGTTGGTTTCTTCTTCTTGGCAGGGGACTTCACTTACTCCCCTTTCTTCGTCCTTTTCATAGGAGCTTGTTTTGGCTATGCAGCTTTTCTCTTGACAGCACGCACCTTCTCGGGTTGAGCTAATGCTTCAGTTATCGTACCTTTCAGAAAATATACACTCCATTCTAGGTTCGACTTCCCAACTCTTATTGAAACTTTTTTGATGGTCTCATTAGTGACCTTCAAAAATAATTCACCTGCGAATCCAAGAGCAATTTTGATCTGGTGTTTGTCCTTAGGTAGTATTAATTTGTTGTCAATGGAATTCCCTTGTACCACTTCTCTTTGTTGAAAAATCCTCCTATAATTGTGCTAAGTTTGCTGGACAAGCGAAGAGATCACTTGATGTTAAACTTAATTCAGTGGTCTTCTTCATCATGCTCCATGTCAAGCTGATTGAATTCATCTTTGATCAATACAAGTCATGCCCTACTCCAATTTATGTCCAGGTTGAGAATAACAATCGTCATTACTCTCATCTTGACTGAAGTGACAGTATCGTATGTTCCTCCATGAGCTAAGAATATCTTCTAGATGAAATCAAATAGCACCTTGTAATTGGGTATCATCTTTTTTCCGAGAAAAGGCCTTGTTGTTCCACTCAAATTGTAATATCCCACATTAATTTTTAGTTTCATTTATATTATTTTGGCAAGTTTTATTAAAAAAAAAATTACATATAGTTTGATATTGTTTGAAAAAATAAATAAATTGATTTATTATATGTTTGAAACTAATACATTTGATTTCGAATGTTTACAGGTTGTCTAACTTAGAGCGGGGATGTGCCCTAGCAAAATATACATTATTTTTATAAAATATTAGAAGATATTTAATATAAATATCTATGATTTTATTAACAAATATCTAAGATTTTATTATGAGTAGTGATATATATATATGCGTGTGTGTGTGTGTTCTAAAAATCTCCAACTCTCTTTTCCTCTCCCTACATAATCGACTCCTCCTCTCCCCTCACTCTCATTTATTTTTTCTTCTCTTCAAGAACTTGGAGGTAAACTCTTTGGATTATGTTCTTCTTCTTAATTTAATTGTCTTATTGTGTTCATATATGTGTATATGTATGTATATAGAAAGGGAGATATGGTTGAGTTTGGTTATGGTTTGTGTTATGGAGAAAGGGCCGCCGGTGGAGTAGAGGCGGAGGCGGCAACAGGGCTGCTGCCATGGTTTCTCGTTGATGCATCGGCATCGGCAAAAAAATCAAAAATTAGAAATGATATGTGTGAATTCCCTATTTTCGACAGAAACAGGGCAGCATATTGTGAGCTGATTTCTGTCGGTTTTATTTATCCAAAACCTAACACATCAAATACCATTTTAAAGATCTTTTCATCTTCTTTCTAATGAAACCTTTGTATTTTAAATCGGAGTCCGGACGAGGGAGTTATGACCTGACGAAGTCAGGGTGTTGATTCTACGCGCTGCAGGTGCTGCGCGATTTGACTTTGATTTTCCGGCTTCAAATCGATGCCAAATCCAAAACATTTACTTAGGAGTTTTATAGTCCAATCCTTATAGAGTGCACCCGTGATTACGTATTTGAAAAGCGATAAACCGAGTGTCCATAATTGATGTCCCAAAACTTGTGGTTAAGTTTGGAATTTAGTAATTTACATTCTATGTTTTATATTTTTGATTTGAGAAATATTGCTTAACTTATTTATTAATATTCCCTAAACTTGTTTTATATTGTTATATTAATTTCATAATCTTCAATTAGAATGTGTTGTAGTCTCAAGAACTACATATATGCATAAATCAAGTTTTATATATGAGTACTAATTGTATGAGTTTAAGCTATAATAAGTTTATACTTTCATTGTGTAATAAGTTAAGTTTTAAAGTGCTAGGCGACGCAACATCCAAGGCTTGAGGACGGACAACCGACTAAAGTTGAGGATTTCCATTTGAATTACATCTATCGAGGTGGGGTTTACTTTATCTGTAAGCGTAGTAGTTACATGGTTATAATCATTGTTGTGTTTTGTTTCATTCGTATGAGCTATTTATGTGGCCCACAAGAGGTCGAAAAGAGGTTGATTTACCCACAAGGGGTCGGGTCCACAAGGGACCGAGGCTAGTCTCATTTAAACAGCTAAGCTAAAGAGGTTCATTACGTTATGTTGCATTACACAATTGGTTATAACTATTTGCAGCGTATTCCCCACTGAATGTGCTTGCATACTCACACCCTATTTAATGTTGTGTTTGCAGGTTAAGAGTCGATGATGGAGTCAGACGAGAATGTGCTCCATACTCTCCCAGTTCCAATATGTTGGATTACATAAAACTTATGTTATTATGATATATGTGTGTGATAATACCATATAACCTAGTTTTGCTCAAATGTTTTAGAATCGTATTTGTCATATGATAACTATGTTTGGTTGAAACACACTTAAGCAAATTTTAAACTGATGTTGATATTTTGATGGGTATGTATATATATATTTGTTTTGATGAGGGTTGTGTCCCAATTTTGGTATCGTTGTCTGCTGTTGTTGGTTGATATTTTAGGTTGGCATATTCCTATTTATAGGGGATATGTCGTCCGTTTGTAAAATTTTACTATACTCTCCGCTGCTTATCTTAAAACATAATTCATAATATCATTTATAATATTAAATGATTAAAGAAAAGTAATGTTTTTCGTAATGTCCTTATTAAAAGAATGAGGGCGTTACATTATGGTTTTAATCGTATGACACCATTGGATTTGTCTCCTTTACCTATGCAAGAACAAACTAATCTTGATGGTCAGAAAAGGGCTGATTTTGTGAAACAGATTCATGAGAAAGCAAGGATGAACATCGAGAGGCGAACATAGCAGTATGTTGATCAAGCGAACAAAGGGCGTCGTCAAGTGGTGTTTGAACTCTGTGATTGGGTGGGGCTGCATATGTGTAAGGAATAGTTTCCGGTCCAGCAACTATCCAAGTTACTTACTCGAGGAGATGGGTCATTCCAAGTGTTGGAGCACATCAATGAAAATGCCTACAAATTTGACTTACCTGGTGAGAATAATGTTAGTGCTTCTTTCAATTTTACTAATTTGAGTTCGTTTGATGTAGGTGACAACTTGGATTTGGGGACAAATCTTTTTCAAGAGGAGGGGAATAATGTAGCCCATGTACCCCAAGGTTCATTGATTCCAGACCCGGTGCGTGTTCCTATTGGGCCGGTTACAAGAGCTCAAGCTAAGAAGTTCAATGAGAGCTTAATGAGCTTAATCCAAGAAGTATGGGAGAGAGAGTTGTCCAAGAAGCCCATTGGAGAGATGGGACCGAGAAACCCTAAGATAATCAATCTTATTGTGGCATATGGGCTGGAGCTTGAAGTTAATTAGTTTGTAATATTTTGAGGCATGTTGGGACACATTTTTTATTCCTTTATTTTCATGGGTTCTATGCCTTTTTTGGACATGGACTTTGTTCCCTTATAGTTTGGGTCTTTTCTAATCTATTTCCTTCTAGGGTTAGGAGTTATTTTCAACTTATAAATAAGCTTATAATGTGTTGAAGGAGGCAGACCTTTTATCATTAATCAAAATGTGAGTTTCATTCTCTCTTCAAGAGACTTCAAATTCTTATCGGTTTTTCCAAGATGAGTTCATTTATCGACGTATCAACGAGGCAATCATCCCTCATTGTGTGTCTTCATCGTCCCCAAGTTGCTGCGTCAACTACATGTTGGGGTATAGGCAAAATACTGACCTATATCACTTCTTGGGTAAGATTCAAAGGTGTTTGAATTTCCATCTGTTCGAGTATCTAGTTCGAGTATCAAGGCTTCCGATTACATCATCATTCGACTCCCATCACCATCGAGGATAGTATCAAAAGCATAGTTATCGAAATAAGTGTGGTGTATAGATATATCAATAAGGTATTACAGTTATTGAAAATATAAAGAGAGAGAGAGAAAGAATATTAAATTTTGATGAGGGAGTGAAATGGGCTTGGTGTGTAGATAAATCGATAAGGTATTATTTTTTTTTCGAGAGAGAGAGATAGTGGAAGAGAGAGAAAGAGAGAGATGAGCATGGAGTATAGATAAATCGATAAGGTATATTATTATTTTCAAGAGAGAGAGAGAGAGTGAGAGAATTGATGATGGAGTGAAATGAGCATGAGGTATAGATAAATTGATACGATATTTTTGTTATTGAAGAATGAGAGAGAGAGATAAGCACCTTAAGTAATCAAGTAGGGAGCAAAATGAGCATGACGTATAAATAAATCAATAAGGTATTACTATTATGGAAAAGAGATTGAGAGAGAGAGAGAAAGAAAGAGAATGAGAAAGAGAGAGAGATAGAGAAGGAGAATGAGAGTGAGATCGAGAGAGACAAATATACCTAAACACAATCTAAACCTTAACCACAAAACCCTAAATCCCTAAACCTTAAACTAGACTAAACCCTAAAGTATAAACACTAAATCCCAAAGCCCAAACCCTAAACATTAAACCTTAAACTAAACCCTTGACCTAAACCATAAACCCTAAACTGGAATAAAACCTTAAACCATAAATCATAAACCCTAAACCCTAAACCCTAAACTCTAAATCGTTAACCATAAATCCTAAAACCTAAACCTTAAACTCCAAACCCAAAACCCAGAGCCCTAACCCCTAAACCCTAAATCATTGAGCTATTATTGTTTTTGAAGAGAGAGAGAGGGGGGGGGGGGAGAAAGAGAGATATAAGCATATTAAGTAATTGATGAGGGAGAGCAATGATCATTGCATATAAATAAATCAATAATGTATTAATGTTATTGAAAAGAGAGAGAGACTGATAGATGAATGAGAAAGAGATAGATATACATAAGCATATTAAGTAATAGATGAGTGAGCAAATTAACCATTTCTATAAATTAATCAATAAGTTATTACTGTTATTGAGAAGAGAGTGCGAGATAGATATATAGAGAGAGGGATATGAGCATGTGAGAGAGAGAGAGGAGGGGGGGGAGGGAAAGACGGAGAGATTGAGAGAGAGAGAGAGAGAGAGAAATATATAGGCACATTAAGTATCAATGATTGAGAGAATTGATCACAAAGCCTAAACCCCAAACCATAAACCTTAAACCCAAAACACTAAACTATACCTTACCTTAAAATAAACCCTAAACACTAAATCGTGAACACTTAACGTTAAACCAAAATATAAAACTACACGCTAAACCTTAAACACCAAACCCTAAACCCTAAACACTTAACTATAAACCATAAATCTAAAACCCTAAAACCTAAACCTTAAATAGTTAACTATAAACCGTTAACCCAAAATTTAAAATCCTAAACCGTAAACTAAACCATTATCTCTAAACCTTAAACCATATACTAAACCTTAAACCCTAAAACCTCAACTATAAGAACTTAACCCCAAACCCCTAAACCCCAAACTTTAAAATCTAAATCCAAAACCTAAACCTCTCAACTCTTAACCCTAAATTGTTCTCCTCATATTGAGTCTCTCATGCATGTGTTTGTGAGTCAGCGAGGTCTATATGGACTCATTTTGCCTCTTGGTTCCCTGATGTTTGCACTCACATGCACACGAGCACTGATATTGCACGTAGTTTAGGGCGTTGGAGACACTTATTTCCTCGAGCACAAAGCACTCACATCAGATTATTGATTCATTGTCTTATCACTTGGTTCATTTGGACCGAGAGGAACAGCTGCAAGCATCGCGTCTTTCCTTTCCATGCTTATCATGTTATTTGGCAAGTTACTCATCAGCTGAGGGTCCTGGTCGCCTTTGGAAAGCTGCATTCGGCTAACTGGAGAGGCGGTAGGCCCCAGGTTGACTTTATGTTGGTGGCCAAGCCGATTAGGAGGGTTCTCAAATCACTCATGGTTCTCTGGTAGCCGCCAGAGGCACCATGGGTGAAGTTGGACACAGATGGCTCATTCGATGGGAGCACGCAGAGGGCGGCGGGTGGAGGCCTCATTCATGATCACACAGGTGCCTTCAGCACGCCTTTGACAGCTAGTTCGAGCTTTGAAGCGGAGCTTTTAGCTTTGCTTCATGGTCTCAAACTGGCTAAGGATTTCTCCGCGCACATTTGGATCAAGATGGATGCTGTTGTTGTTCTCTTCTTGCTCACTTAGGGGAGATATGGTGCAGCCCACTTACGACACACAGTGACAGAGATCATACTTCTTCTTTAGCAGCTTCAAACTCGTTTCTCTCACATCCACAGGGAAGGGAACCAAGCAACGGATTTCGTAGCCCGGAGGGGGACCCAGACCCCGGGCATGATGGTTTATGATCTGACGACGGCGCCGAGATATCTTGTGGCACTAGTTAGGATGGACAAGCATGGTTATCCTAACTTCAGATTCCGTTATAGATAGATCCATTTTTTGTTCTATTTTTTAATTTTCTCCTTTTGGTGATATATGTTCATTTGTGGGCATTAGTTTGCATTTTTCCTTCTGTTGATTTGTTGCTTATTATTTGGATGGTGGGTCACTTTTGGGCCCAACATCTTGTATTGACATTTTCACTTGATTGGTTATATACGGGTTGGGAGGTCACCTAACTCCCCACCCTCCGGGGTGTTTTGATCCAAAAAAGAAAATTAAAAAAAAATAATCATAAAATATACCATATACCCTAAACCCTAAATTTTAAACACTTAAATCTACACCTTAAACCCTAAACCTTAAACATTAAACTCATAAACTCTTTTGGCCCTGGTTAGGATGGACCAGCATGGTTATCCTAACTTCAGATTTCGTTATAGATAGGTCCTTAATTTTATGTTTTATTTTCGTTTTCTCCGTTTGGTGATTTATGTCCATTTGTGGGCATGGGTTTGAGTACTTCCTTTTGCATATTTGTTGCTTCTTATTTGGATGGCGGGTCACTTTTGGTCCCAATATCTTGTATTGACATTGTTTGTTTTGATTGATTATATACGGGTTGGGAGACTTCCTAACTCCCCACCCTCCGGGGTGTTTTGATTAAACAAAAAAAAACCCGTAAACCTTAAACTCTAAACGACATTAAATAGTAAACCTTAAACACTAAATTCTAAGGTATTATTGTTTTTCAAGAGAGATAGAGTGGGAGAGAGAGAACAAGAGAAAGAGATGAACATCGTGTATAGATAAATCGATATAGATCAATCAATATGGTATTATTATTTTTCAAGAGAGAGGGAGGACATAGAGAGAATTGATGATGTAGCGAAAGGAGCGTGAGGTATAGATAAATTGATAAGGTATTTCTATTATAGAAGAATGAGAGAGAAAGAAAGAGAGATAAGCATATTCGACCTTTTGAGTACCATATGCAATAAATAGTCCCATATGACCAAAGAGCAACTCGATTCAACAACGCTAGAATATTTGATCCAATGGAATGTCTCAAAATCTCTGAAATCTAACATGGGAAATGATATAGGCAAGATGGACTCTCTATCCCCAACGTGGTGTTGATTCAGCAACTCAGGGATGATGAATGAACCACAAACGAATGATGGTTAACTAACCGACATGTCCAATGGAATATCTCAAAACCTCTGATATGGATAACCCTTAAACCCTTAACCCTAAATAGATGAGTATTATTGTTTTTGAACAGAGAGAGAAAAATAGAGAGAAAGAGAGAGAGACAGACATATTAAGTAATCGATGAGGGAACTGATGGAACCCATATGAGGGGCTCACAAAACCGCATGATCCACAGGTTTAATTAATTACATGAATAATTAATTCTTATGCACATAGGAGAATATAAATGCAGAAAAATAAACTTTATACCTTCTCCTAAGCAAATTCTCCGCTTGTGGAGAAACGATTTGAATCATTAGCTATCGAACCACAATTCCCACTGTTCGAATCTCCTTCTAGATCTCATTGAATCCAATCCTAGGAACTTCTATCATATTCTCGGTCTACTTACTGGAATATCGTGTGGGCGAATCTATCTAGTAATTTAGGAGAAAAGAAGAACGAAAATTGAAGCTTGGAATGCTCCTGTTTTTCAAAAATTTGAGAGATGAATCTCTCAAGGGGGCGCCAATTTTGGTGTCTTTAGAGAGAGAAATTGACTCCTTCTTTATGCTCCTTTTATAGATATTGTGGGCTAGGATAGGGCTTCTAAGGAGAATTAATTAGATCTCAAATAATAAAACCATATCCGCACGTTTATCTCTTGCGGTTACAACTATAATTCAAATTCAAATTTGAGTTATATTAAAAATTAATATGGGCTTGGACAAATCCTAAATTTAATTAAATTAATTTGCAGGTCTCCTTTAGGCCAATTGAATTTAATTAATTGTTTGGCCCACCTTTGGACTTAAATTAATTAATTTAAATTAATTTGTCCTCCAATGTAAACGCAATAAAGTGTAGTTCTATTATAAATATTTATCATCTCCACTATAGGATAGATATTGAACTCATCTTGATTCATTCGAATTACGGATGTAACCCTTTTGTCATTAATTATTTTCCGCGTTTATGTTTTTCTAAGTCCATTAATTAATTAAGTTTGCTGACAACTCATAATTAATTAATATATTTATTCGTGAGTGATCCGGTTTAGACCTTAATTATTACATATGGAATAAATTCTCAACCGGCCGGGTTTCTTATGCAATAAACCTTTCCCAACGCCTCACGCGGATTTAATCAACTCGTGTCACCGAGACGCGATTCTGTACGACTGACAGTCGAGCACTTCTGGCTAAGCCAATCACTACCGCCCAAGACATCACTATTTAGAGTTACGAAAAACCCGCAAGCGTAGTTGAATCAAAGCAGCGTATAATCAACCGCCTATACTAATGTCATCGTCACAGATTAAGAAATGAATTAATATCCGAGACCTCATTCTAAATATCAGCACATTATAACTTATCTCACTATGAAAGCTCTCAATATGTATACGCAAAGCATGTGTAACTGCTTATACATACTGACATCATTTTACGAGCTAAGGTCAGCTCTCGCATCAAATGATATCGCAGCCTTTACCGACTAGACTGTCCAAGTCTGTCTAGACTGTGACTTTATACTACAAAGGAGCCGACTGTGATCATCGATCCACCACACAATATACAATTGTAATAAATGGACTTGTTTGCAATTCAATATATAACAATAATATATAACAAACCAATGATAGAAACATTTATTCTCATTAAAGTGCAATTGAAAACAGGTTTGATACATCGTCCAAGTATAAAGCATGCTTTGAGGTATACAAACCCTAACAGGAACAAAATGAGCATTGCATATAAATAAATCAATAAGATATTACTGTTACTAAAGAGAGAGAGCGAGACTGAGAGATGAAACAAAAAGAGATAGATAGAGAGATAAGCATATTAAGTAATAGATGAAGGAGCAAATTGAGCATTACATATAAATAAATCAACAAGGTATTAGTGTTATTGAAAAAGAGGGTTCATGTGTGTGTGTGTGTGAGAGAGAGAGAAATACATAGATAAATTTATAATGTAATATATATATATATATAAATATAAATATAGTTAGGGTAAGAGAGAGATAGTTAAGAATATTAAGTAATAAATGAGTTAGCGAAATGAGCATGAGTGCATGACGTATAGATAAATTGATAATGTATTATTATTATTTTTCAAGAGAGAGAGAGAGTGAGTGATATAACATATTAGAGAATCGATGATGGAGCGAAATAAGCGTGAGGTATAGATAAATCAATAAGGTATTTATGTTATTGAAGAGAGATAGAGAGATAGAGAGAGAGATACGATTCTCGATGGCATGAGAATAATCGGCGAGAATTTTAGGTCTAAGATCAAATCTGAACTAAAAATAAGGATAAAATACAATTACCATAGAAAACTTGGCCCTCTACGTACCATAGGCAAGAATGAACCCAAAGAGCAACTCAATTCAACAACGCTAGCATATTCGATCCAATGGAATGTCCCACAAGCTCTGAAATCTAACCAAAGAAATGATATAGGTGACATGGACTCCCTATCCCCAACGTGGTGTTGACTCAACAACTCAGAGACGATAAATGACACACGAACGAGGGATGGTTGACTCACCGATATGTCCAATGGAATATCATAAAACCTCTTAAATTCAACCCAAAAATGATAAGATTTTATTATTTTTGAAGAGAGAGAGATAAATAGAAATAAGAAATTTAAGTAATCAATGATGGAGCAAATTGAGCTTAGCGTATATATAAATCAATAAGGTATTATTGTTATTGAAAAGAGAGAGGGAGACAGAGAGAGATAGAAAAAGAAAGATATAGATAGAGAGATAAGAATGCATAATGATCGAAATGAGCGTGACGTATAGATATATCGATAAGGTTTACAATTATTGAAGACACAACGAGAAAGAGAAAATATTAAGTTTCAACGTGGGAGTGAAATATGTTTAGCGTATAGATAAATCGATAAGGTATTATGTTTTTCCAAATAATAATCATAATAATTCTAAGTGTTGTTTCGATAAATATCATCAAAATTTAATAAATTCGTTGGGGTCCCAATAAGGTGCAAGATGGATTAATGGTTGGGCGTTGGAGTGGAACTCCAAGGAATAGCCTAGAGGATTTTTCTTGCAGGAAAAATATGATTTCTTCCAAATCATTGAATAATTGATTAGAGACTCATGTTGATAAGTGTTGTAAAATGGGTTTATTTGATTACAAGATTTGATTTGTGTAGAACAATACTTAAAAAATATAAAGGAAGAAGGAGAGAAAACTGTACATAACATAAATTATATTTTTATTCACGTCTGCTCACTTTATAAAGTGGGGTTTTCAAAGATTAATTATTTATTAGGATCGTATAAATATTTCAGGAAATAATTTAATAATTAATATTCTATTTATTCCATTATTATTGGCTTTGACTAAAACTATGAGTGTTTTTTGGTCAAAAGGGCATGCGACATATGCAGCGAATATTAATGCTAATTCAGAATTGATATTATTGATAAATGGTGATATCATTAACCATTTTGTTTTTGTAATGAAAAATCATAGTACTACTATTTCCTCTTATGTGCCCTATATAATTGCTGAAGAAAAATAGAATACCAAATAAAAACATTGCATCGGTGACAAAGAGCGACGAAGAATGACGACGATTCGAAAGTTTTGCTGCAACGATCTTCTTCGTTTCGCGTCGGTGAACCTCGATCATCTTACTGAAACAGTGGGTTCCTCTCTTTCTCTCTCTCATCTTTGAATTTAATATAATTTATTTGGTGTTTGCTGCGATTTGACACAGTTTCGTGCCCAATAATCAAATTATTTGCTGTGAATCGGATTCTGCAGTTCAACATGTCCTTCTATATGACCTATTTGGCGCGGTGGCCGGATTATTTCCACGTGGCTGAAGCTACTGGGAACCGGGTCATGGGCTACAGTAAGTGCCGATTTGAAATGTTTTCCTTGACTTGTGTGGTTCCCGCTGATGTTAGAAGTGCGGTTTTCTGTTTCTTGATGCGCTGATCAGTGCGATTTGTAGTGTTTTTATGCTGAATTTACGAGCTTTATTATGTGTCTATGGACATTTAGTATGTTTTCAGTCGCTCCGAGACCATGCAAGACCACGAATTTTTTTTCAATTCCTGTTGATTGTTATGGACATTACAATTGACTTGTAGCTGAAGACGTCGGAAATTTAATACAGCGTAGTTGATTCTTCAAATTCATTTCACATCTACATTTTGAGACCCAATTATTCATTAGGCAACCTGAGAAAACCTTAAACCGATGAAGTTTTAAATATCTCTTGCTTTAACAATAGCTATGGATTGTCTCCCAGCTGGCCTCATTGAAAGCCAGTTAAATGCGAAAGTCAGAGGTCGTCTACACATGCTTACGAAGGGCTGGGGTTAATTTCTTGTTCCAATACAATGAACAAATTATTCATTGAAAGTAGTGCAACCATCGTGACTTGTAGGGTTCCTATTGGAATTCTGATTTGACTTTCAGTCATTGTTTATCTTGCTCTTTGTTAAAGTTGACATTGTGAAGATAGTTACAATTTTTTTTGGTGTGACCCCGAGTCGATCAATGGTTCTTAGGTGTTGAAGGAAAACCTTTAGGATACCTTTTTATAGGTCTTCCCCGCCTATGCCGCTCATAGTTCAAAGTGTTGGTAGCTGGTTTAAGTTTAATTGAATCAACCGAGCATAATGCATTAGCCTTGGGAACATAGATTTCTAGATTCTTTGATTCCCTTTATTTCATGATGCTCGTGATTCTAATTATATGGGAATGCTATTTTGGCTGGATTTCTCTTGCTACAATAGTAGAGCTAGTAATTTTTTTGTTTCTACCATCTAAAGAAATTTTTTTAATTAAATTCGTGCGGTGATACTTGAATACTTATAATGTACAGCAAAGCCTAGCTAAGTAGATAGTGTGTAAGTGGGTGTTTTGTACTCTTATCATCTTGAGTTTTGGGTTTGCTACAATTATACTACTCCCTCCGTCCCACTATTTCCGTCCTCTTTTATAAAAATAATACACTCATCTCAATATAAAAGAGGACGGAAATAGTGGGACGGAGGGAGTATTTCATATGAGCTATAAGCTCCAAAACATGGATACATAATACTTAATACTGATGGCGTATAGCGCCAAAAAATGTATTTCACATGAATATGGGAGAAATATTTTGCAAATTCATATTAGTAACATATTTTATCAATTAATTAATTTTATTTAATAATACATGAAAGGAACTGTCAAAATACATTTCATAGGTCAAAATACTTTTGGGTAAACTGAGAAATTCTTGCTGACGCTGTCCAAATCTGTGTTCCTTCTGCACCGGGTAGGGGAAGAGAAGAGAGAGTGGGGAAACTGAGAAAACATAGGTGGGGGCATTTATGGTGTGGGTGGGCGGGGGGGTACTTGGAGTGATAAGCATGTGGTGATAATCCTGTGGAAGAAAGAGGAAAATGGTAGGTATGGGGTGGGGGTGGCAGGTAATTTAGTTTAGGTTTTACTTTTGTTTCTCAACTTTCTCTATTATAAATAATTAATGATTTCGATTTTGGGCTTTTGGGATTATCGGCGCGTTGGGGTTTCTGGGCTCATATATTTTAATCAAACAACACTATATGATAGAGTGAAGGTGTGAGGAAAAGATAATCATTGAACTGCAAGAACGTAACTCCCTAAGATAGGGCCACATAGATAAACTCTCAGCACACATCGTAAGCCGCTAATCAATCTCCAGAAAATCATAACTCTAGATTTGTGTAGTAAACGCTTATTAAAAGACCTAACTTCCAAGCCCATACAAACTAATAAAGCCCGCTTATGTAAAAAACCCAACAGAAAGACAAATTAATAATATAAATAACTAAGACTAAAAAATTAATAATAATAAAATAACTATGGTTCCATCGCTGCTTCTACTCGACCTCTGCGCCTCGAGTACACCTTCAGCCCCTAGACGTGATCGTATCAATTGCCTCCCTCGCCGAAACAACCTTAACCTCAAGGCCGAACTTTGGAAATTGACCTCTCATGTCCACCACATGGACCCATGAACTATCTACCTCCTCCAGACTGAACCATTTAACCAACACCTGATCAACCTCAACTCCATCACGAACCATCGTCCTTTCTTGCAGCATTGCCTCAGGTTGTAAACATCAATCCCCTGCCAATAAGTCCTCGCTCAGAGACACGGAAGCGACTAAGAAGCACGGGTACGAATACGGGGACGAAAATACGTCCAATTCAAAAAATATAGAATACGAATACGTTAAAAATACATTTATTTTTTTATTAATATTATAAAGATTTTATTATATATAAATAATTTAAAATGATATATTTGCTTAGGTTAAATGTGGGCTTAACCAAGATACCCCTAAAATATCATCGACGCTGCGAAGAGAAAAAATGTAGCAAGTGGTGTGACATAAATATCCGTTGACAGTGAACGGGAACCTGGTTACAGACGCCTTGTGTTTTAACCTTAGTACCGTCGCCCAATACCACGCTGAAATTCTGCGTGAGCATGATGTGCAGCTGGAGCCTGGAGGGTTTCTGCTACTTGTTCAGCTAAGAAGCACTGACTTGCACCACTATCAATCATTGTAAGCAGCTTGTGCACCTGGACTTGGATGAAAATCATCACAGTTCGGGCACCGTCGAACCTGTCGACAATAGCCAAGAGAGTTGTAGATGCTACAGTTCAGAGGTTTTGCTGCCTTCCCCATTTCCTCCCGTCTCTCTCTTGGTCTCATCCTGTTCATCCACCGTCTCGCTGTCCTCCCCTTCCAGGACCACTGCTAGTGACAGGACGTTTATGTAGGGACCACGCTGCATATGACCTCAGCATATCACCCACAAACAGACGGTAAAATGGAAGTTGTAAATAGGTGTTTGGAAACCTATTTACGTTACTTTGCTTCTGAATGTCCGAAGATCTGGAGCAAGTGGTTGACGTGGGCAGAGTATTGTTTTAACACGTGATTTCATTCAAGTGCTGGAATGACGCCATTTGAGGCATTGTATGGGCACCCTCCACCCCCGATCGTGCCTTTTCTTTGTGGCGAGATACGTGACCAGGCCTTGGCTCAGTCACTGCGTGACCGTGATGTGGTGTTGAGACATCTGTGTGTGCACTTGGAATGAGCCCAACAACGAATGACACGGGAGGCAAATAAACATCATTGTCCCTTGGAGTTTTCTGTGGGCAATATGGTGTACCTCAAACTTTGCCAATATCTCCAACAAAGCGACTTAGGAGCTAGCTTAGCATTTCCAGCCGTAAACAATATGTTTTTCTGGAGATTGATTAGCGTAATAAACGCTTATTAGAAGACCTAGCCTACAGGTCCACTCAAACTCATAAAGCCCACTACTTCTACTCAAACTCTGCACCTCAAGTACACCTTCAGCCCAACAGAGAGACAAATTAATATTAAAAATAATTAAGACTAAAAACCTAACAATAATAAAATAAATATGGCTCCATCGCTACTTCTACTCAAACTCTGCACCTCAAGTACACCTTCAGCCCCCTAGGCGCGATCTTATCACTATATGATATTAAACCCTCTGTATTTGATAAATTTAATTTATTTAATATTTTGTAATATTTGATAAATATAAAATATATTTAAAAAATTGTAAACGTATTTGCATTTTCGTATTGTATTTTGTATATGTACTCATGCTTCCTGGGGTATAACGTAATTTTTGGACTATGCAGTTATGGGAAAGGTCGAGGGGCAAGGAGAATCATGGCATGGCCATGTCACGGCAGTAACTGTAGCTCCTGAGTATAGGAGGCAACAACTGGCGAAGAAACTCATGATTCTATTAGAGGATATCAGTGACAAAATGTAAGATCAAAGTTTTTTTGTATCATGTAACTTGCTGCAACTCCCTTGTTAGCGTGTAGATCATCTTTAGCTAAGGCTATTTAAAATATGCTAACCATCTGTATCAACTATTGTGGATGTTCATTTAAAATCTAAGAAAGTATATATGACGGTTTGTAATCAAATTGAAACATTTTTAAGATTAGAAAGGAAAATATTAAGGACTTCTTTACTCTTTTTTTTTTGTTTTTATAAATTAGATTACATTAACATTAAATTACATAGCCGCGTCACGGAGGACTTCTTTACTCTTTGCGTGGGCATCGGGTCCTAAGATCTTTCTTGAAGTCTTGTAAGACCATTCCTTGAAGAATCAATAACTCAGAATAATACAATATAAGCTGTCAAACATTCAAATTGCTAATTAAATCAGGACAAGATTCATTCTTCCCAGAAGTTAAAAAGAGTTTGAGGATTTTGGAATGCCAGAATGCAATGATAGATCTGATTGCATTTTTCAAAAATATCATCTCTTGTAGAGAATGTTAATATTTTCTTATTGTTCCCCATTTTGGATGCTCTTCCATTTATGTTCTTCAAACCTTGTTTTTTCCTTGAGCTTTGTTTCCCCTATGCCTTTCCTTTGAATGTTTTTCTCAATCTTTTTCATCAGTTTATAGTTAAAAACTTACATTTTGTATTAAAACCTTTTATTGAGGTCTGAGATGAAGTTTGGAGCACTTCCACATTTGTTTATTCGTGATGTGCACTTAGACATGTTCCATGGTTCCTAAGTATCAGTGTTGATCAATATGAGTGCCTATGCTTGTACTAGAGTTTAGCTGATGAAAATGGAGCTTATCTTTCTGCTTATCCATGAGGTATATATGTGTTTTCATAATTTCTTGATTGCTTCTATACATCTCTCAATGTGAGTACTTATTATAAACATGACTACCAAGAAGTTAGTGAAGAGCTCTATTGCATACGAACATTATAATTTGTTGGATTTCATTGACTATATATGCTAATGGTATGCTTATTATTTGAAGTGACAATGCTTATTTTGTGGATCTTTTTGTGAGAGCTTCAAATGCTCCTGCCATCAAGATGTATGAGAAGGTATGTTAAAATAACATTTTCATTTTCAATTTTCAATTTTTGTCCTATCATCACTTGTCTGGCTCAGATAATAGGTGTTGAAGCATGTAGACAATATTTATTTGTTTTTTACATGAGCTTCAAGTCAATATGTTGCTTTTTTCTTCAGCTTGACTACATTGTTTATAGACGTGTACTTCGGTATTATTCTGGAGAGGAGGATGGACTAGGTGAGTTGCTGTACATGATTTTGAAAATGTAAGTTGTGTTTGGTCCTCTAGTACCTCTACTCCTTTTGATGCTTGGTTTTGTTTTTCCATCTTCTTTTCAGACATGAGAAAGGCTTTATCAAGAGACGTGGAAAAGAAGTCTATTATTCCTCTTAAACGGCCGATCACTCCAGATGAACTCGAATATGACTAATTATGAATTTCTTAATCACGAGGGACTTATCATCAATCAGGCATCTGCACAAAGCACCTGCCATTTGTATCATTCAATGAATAACCTGGTTTTTCGAAAACCGGACCTCTTTGTTGAACCTATTGATTTGGAATTTTTATGGTAGCCGCACCCCATTTGTATCATATTGCTATGTTCTCTTTGAATGATAAAATTATCTCTTGAAAATGTGGGACAAGAGCATAATTATCATTAAATTTCTTTTTTTTTTATCCATCCCTTTTATCTAAATTATAAGTTCATCATTGTTTTTCTTTTTTATCACACTCTGATAAGGGATAATATTATACATCCAAATTTGGATGTATAATATTATCCCTCCTTAGAATGGGATAAAATAGAAAAACAATGATACATTTATAATTTAGATAGGAGAAATGAATAAAAAAAGAAAGGATTTAAAGAGTAATTATACTTTTATCCCATATTTTCAAGGGATAAATTTATTCCCTAAGGTTGTGTTCTCTTTTATGGATAAATTTATCTCTTGCAAATATAGGATAAATTACTCTTTAAATTCCTTCTTTTTTATCCACCATCCTATTTAAATTATAAATTTATCACTATTTTTCTCCTTAATCCTACTCTAAGGAAGGATAATATTATCACTCCAAATTTGGATGGATAATATTATCCCTCATTTGAGTGGGATTAAGCAGAAAAATAGTGATGAATTTGTAATTTAGATGGGAGGGATGAAAAAAAAAGAAGAAATTTAAAGAGTAATTATACACTATCCCACATTTTCAAGGGATAAATTTATCACTCAAAGAGAACACAACCTATAATGTTTCATTTTCAATATCATTGTTTATTATTAAGCCTTCTATTCTTTTAAAAATAAACTAAATTAAATTTAAATTATAAAGTTGAGTTATAGAAAAGTCTGCTTAGGTTTGCATATTGTTTTGTGCTTGAATATTGTACCATATTTATTTTTAATTTCATTTAATGTGAATAAATATTTTGTTATTTATTTACTGTTGATTATTAATGATTTTTAAATATATGAACTTTGCACGTATTTTTAATTTTAACATAAACGCTAAAACATTATGTAAATATATGAACTTTAATTTTTTACTTATTTTTGGCATGAGTTCGGTAATGGTTTTTTTAAATATATGAACATTTGATAGAATTTTATTTTTAACATAAATTTTGAAATATTATATAAAATAAACTATTTTTGTTAATTACTCAATTTTTCACACAGGACTGACATGGCAATACGTCTCTAACGTAGAAATATGCTAATAATTTTAAAATACACGATTGTTGATATATTTTTCAAGGGTTGATGATTTTTAATTACACGAAGATTGCACGTTTTTTTTTATTATAACATGACCATTAATTTTATTTTTTTTTAATTGTGCTACCATCCGTGATCATGGATCTATAACACAGTCTACAATTATAGAAAATAGAACATTTTGCAACTAAATAATCAATGAAAATAAATCACAAATCATTCCACGTTTTTTTAATAGGACTATTAAAAAATATATTTTAATTGTGCTACCATCTGTGATCATAGATCCACAACACAGTTTACAATTGTAGAAAATAGAACATTTTTAAATTAAATAATCAACAAAAATAAATCATAAATCAATGATAGAAACATTCATCTCATCAAAACGTAAATGAAATCAAGTCTGCTGCAACGTCTAAGCATTAAGCATGTTTTGAAGTATACAAATCCTAACATATTTAACATGGTTAGAGAAGTCCCTTACGTCCACCATCAATCAAAGCTAGTTCGATGAATCCATTAACCTTGGATTCCTCGCTAATTTACCATCATTGAGTACGAGCACAAACTCTCTTATTTATTCTCGCTGAATATGAGATCTGATCCGGGTTTGAATAATGTCTTCCTCCTGGAAGCTTTTGGTTATGGAGGTAACTAGAACTATGGGCTTTAAAGACTAAATCTAATGTAAGTTCTAGCGGGTTTATCCTAAAAAATATGGTGATATCTCTCTAATTTACAACACTTAAGAATATATATTTGATCTAACTAGCGTTGAATGAACTTTGAATTCCGAAGAGAATCTTGTAGCGTTGAAGTTTTTTCTAGGAAATATCATGAACGTCATTTTTGAAGAAAGAATAGAAGTATTTATAGGAACAGTATTTGAAAACTAGCCGTTGCAGCATTAATGGTGATTGCACTGATTGTTCCGTCCTTGTCAGATTCTCGTGCACTCCTTTATAGCATTAAATGTTAATATAGTCGTTGATGCTGACTATACTTCTAGTTGTTGGAGTTAGTCCTATGTGGCATGATGACGTGGCATATGACAAGTTAGCTTATTCATTTAGATAGATTGTAGCTTCCTCCAAGTAAGTGTGAACACCTCACTGAACCTCATAAGGTTAGGTTGATATGTCAACCTGCATGATGGCAGGTCGACTCCAATATATCTTGAGCTAACTCCACTTGATCTGTTGATCGAGTAATGTTGACATGTCAAATGCAGATCCAGTCGATATCAACATGTTTGATACAAGTTTAACACCATCGAGCTGCTTCTTGTGCAGCTGCCTGGTGGTGGTGATCTGCTTCTCGATTTGTCTACTAGCTTGATATGATAAGTGAGTTGGCCTGCCTGCTGACCCACTTCTAAGCAATGAATTGTCCTGTTTTTGACCTGCTGTGTTGATACCCAATGAGCTCCTCTGAAAAGTCTTCTACTTTAGCAGCTCACTGTTATGTTGGCTTGCTAAGATAAAGAAGATGCTCTAAAAATTAAGTCTAGACAGACCAGGTTAGTCTATTAACAGATCGTTACATCGATCTTGTTCTTACACTTTGACTTAACCGACTACACCAAATAAGGTCTATCTTATTGATGAAACCCGTATGAGGGACTCGCAATGCGCACGATCTAAAGGTCTATTATTTCAAATAAAACATGCAATTCTAATTGACATACCACATAAGAGAAATTAAATTAGGGAATTAATTTCATACCTTTCTCCTTTGCAAATCCTCCGCTTGTGGAAAAACGATTCGTACGTCGACTACAAACCGCAATCCACTCCGGATCTGACCTATTACTCTCACCTACATTTTTACTATTGCATGAGCGATAATCCATTGTAATTTATCAAAAGGGGAAGAATCGAATTCCCTTTCAAAAAACACACACTGAGTGTGTAGTGTGTGTAGACGAAAACACACACTACATGTGTAGTGTGTGTGACCAATTTCTTAGAGAGAACGAATGAATATTCAGCTACCTCATCCCACTTATTAATTGGTGTAATTTTGGCTAGGTTTAGAGCCTGAGTCTAAGACCATATCCAACTTTATCTCTAATATTTTTTTATTCAATTAATTAATCAAGTCAAATCATAACTTTAATTAATTAATTAATTAATAACTAAGTCAATTTGACCCAATTAATTTGAATTAATTGATGCGGTCAAACATTTACTTTAATTTATTTATTTATCAACTTAATTTTGACACCAATTAATTACTCTAATAAATATAATAAAATATAGATCTTAATATTAATATTTAATTGACTCCACTAAAGGATAAATATTGAACTATCCGACGCCCACTCAAATTAATTGTCATTAATTATTTCCTGCGTTTAAAATTCTTAAACCCATTAAGTAACTGAGTTTGATGACAACTCAAATTAATTAATATATGTATTCGTGAGTGATCCGTTTCACTTTAATTATTATATATGGAATAAATTCCAACCAACAGGGTTTCTTATATAATAAATATTTCTAAACCCTCACGAGAATTTAATCAACTCGGAGGTTACCGAGACACGATTTCATATGACAACAATCGAGCACTTCTTACTAAACCAATCACCACTACCCAAAACATAGGGTTGCAATCCAAAGCAGTGAATAATCAGCCGCTCATGATAATTTCATCGTCACAAATTAAGAAATAAATAATTTTTGAGACCTTGTACTTAGCAACACGAAGAACTTATCTCACTGTGAAACCATACAATATATATACGCAAGTATGTATGACAGACAACATATACATACTGATATCATTCTGTCGGCTAAGGTCAACTCTCACATCAAATGATACCGCAACCTTTACCGACTAGACTGTGAACTTTATTCTGCAAAGGACCTGACTGTGTTACCTTTCATGATAATGGATCCAACACACAGTCTACAATCGTAGAAAAATGGATTTTTTTGCAATTAAATAATCAATAAAATAAATCACAAACAAATGATAGAATAAATGTTTCTCATTTAATGAATAGAAAATAAGTATGTTATAATGTCTAAGAATTAAGCATGTTTTGAAGTATATGAACCCTAATGCCTACAACATAGGTCGTTAACTTGACCTGACCTTACAAATTGATCTACATTCTATTACATAGACTAAATAAGATCGAACTCTATTGACTCAGTTATTATATCATTAACCTGTCATTACAAGTTAGCTAATTTGCTATTAAAAACATAGGTGCATCTTATGAACTCGATCTGTCTTTTATCGACCTTGTCCTTAAACTTAGTCATTCTATAAAGTCTAACTAATCTAGACACAATAAAACATTAAATCTTAAGCATCAGTATCACAATCATAATGTAATACCCCATACTTTTATTCACAAGAATCCTTGAGTTTTATCATCCCATTAAAGTTGGCCCATTTCCTTTTATAGTAATTTTTGTGCTTTAAGTGTATTGGGGTAAACAAAAAGAAGGGGATTATCTTGGTCTGCGTGCAGAAAGAAGGGGGTCATCTTTAATGAGACAGATGAAGTATTAACTTTGAGACTTAATTGTTTATTAACTTTGAGACTTAGTTGTTTATTACAATGTTATTATTAACTTTGAGACTTAGTTGTTTATTACATTGTTATTACTTTTAACTCTATTGGACTATGATGAGAAATTTACAATTTTAATTTAAATAAAGACTCAATTGTATATTGAGCCCAACAAAACAATTCAAACTCAATTATACATTAATAATACAATACTAAATTCTATTACAAGAAATTGATATTATTTCACAAAACAAATACAGTAAGTGTAAAGGAAAATTTATAATTAAGTAAATGTGAAAATATCTTAGAGGCATGCTCCTCCACGACGTCGTACGTAATGTGTTTCTTCTCCTACCACACAAACTCTCAGCTTCTCCTCCAAAAATTAAAAATCGTTGAATCCTCACTTTTTAAACCACACCATATATTTATCATAATACTTATACAAACTCTCCAACATCTGCAAAAAGAAACCAAAGTGAAACAGAGGAGAAACAGGTGACTGGAGAGTGAAAGAGATAGAGCAAGCTGTGTAGTATCAATCCATACTCTCAATTTCTCAAGCAAGTTGGTTTCATATTCAAAATTTCATTTAACTTCTATCATATTTTTAAGCTTCCCTTTTCCAGTTTTTATCATAAGTGGATATTTAGTTATGTCGCTCTAAGACTAGAATTCTAAGTTAGCATCTTTCACATTCAAAAACATAGTTCTTCCTTAGAAATAGCACTGACCTCTTCAACACAAAAACTTAGATAATATAGAGATATTCTTTCTCCACATCTCCCACATTCTATAATCTGTAATTAGGAGTGTTAAATCAAAGAATTCAACATACCTTTTAAATAATCAACTCCCAAAATCAAAAACATAAAGCTCATAATTTTTTGATCAAAAAACAAGAAAAGAAAGAGTGAGCTTACCGACTGTTTCGAACACTTGACAAATCTAGGCTATGAAGTTCTCTGCGGTCTGAGCTTCGAATTCCAACAGCGGCGAGCTGGGAGTAGTCGACGACCGGTGGAGAACGGGCAGACAATTGCTGTCAGCAAACAACAGAAATGAGTGCTCGAAAATTGGGGCTTTTCCCTAAATCTTTTCCTTTACCCGATTTAACACGAATGGATTCTAATCCCGCTAACAATTGGTCGGAGTTCGTAGTGTTGGCCGAAAAAAAAAACAAATCCAGTAGGGAGAAGTTGAGCATTTTGTTTTGGGTAAGAAAATCAAAAGGAATGGGAGAGATAGAACAATGCACAAAGAGGAAGATTTCAGACACCATGGCGGTGACGATTTCGCCGGAGAAGATGAAGAAGGCAAATTGGTGTATTCCGACGACCGCCACAAAACCCCCCCCCCCCCCCCCCCCCCCGCCGGGTTGTTGTTGTAACTCACGAAAATGGGGTGGATGGGTTTACTTTTGTTTTATTTTATTTCTGTTGTTACTACTTTTAAATTATTAAATGAAGCTTATAATATTTAATTCAAATCTGAATATTATAAATGAGAGGGGCGGGTCGAATGGATGGACCAGGCTGTCCAGATGAATTAATTGATGTGGGCCGAGATGAATAAAGAATTAATAGAACCAAGCTCAATACAAAATACTCCACTTGATTTGGAAGAAGAGGACTGCGGACTTTGTAGATTAAGTTGCTTGGACTAATTGAATTGATTACTAATAATTAATTATGTCTTTGGGCCTAATTAATTTTGAATTTTGATTAATTAAAATTAATTAAATTAAATTATTCAACTTGATTAATTAATAATAAATAGAAGATTAATTATTTAATTAAATTTTAAATATTGATTATTAATAATTAAGATTAATAATTAATTAAGAGTAATTAATTATTAAAATGTGAAATCTTTATTAATAATAATTATTGAAATTAATTATTATTCGATTTATTTCAAATATGATTTATTATTAAATAATTGTAATTAATTTATTAATAAATAATTATATTACTTAATTAATTTAGTGAATTTAAATTAATTCAAATCGAGACATGAACCTTTTCTAAGGGTCTCCAATTAAGCGAACATATTTTAAATTTCCGATTTTTATGTCGGATTTAATTGTCTCAATTATATTAATTGCAAGCAAGCTATTAATAATTTTACGAGTTAGTAAACCTTTATTTTCTTTGAACGAAACTAAGGATTTCGTTGTGATTTAGTAGAATGTATATGAAACCCTAAAAACTATAAAATCATTATGTCTTGAGTCAATAGAGATATTCTAAGAACTCAAATGATTCTAAATGTAACTCGTTACCTGAAGGTCCAACGAGGAGGTGACAACTAAGGAACGAGAAGGAGAACCAGACTTGTCAACTAATACTGGTATCTCAGGTGGGTTTACTATGCAATCTATACTTTTGCTGTAATAAAGTATGTTTAAAGAAAATGTGAAATGATTGACATGCATAAAATTCTTTGTGTTTTATGTGTGATTCCTATCTGTGTTGAGCCATGTTTACGAACTGGTCAACTTGTGAATAACGATCGGATCTTGAGCCATGTCTTGTCAAGGTTAGTGTGCACATGGGGAGTGTGATCATGAGTCATTACGGAGCGGTCCACATTGGACCGTGTGTTAGTATTGAATGATCCGGTGACAACCATTGGTCAACGTCTGGGGGAGTAGATCCATTGCTCACCAGCGTTACCATTTTTAATGTCTGGAGAAGTAGTAACTTTGCTTACAACGTTGTTATCATTGATATATTATGTCTGGGGGAGCGGAAACATTGCTCACCAACATCTGTTGCAGATATGGATGAGACACATGGAAAAAATAGTGATCACTCCAACTTTTGGGTAAAATCAAATGAATATTTAGTATTTGCAGGTTATTTCAAGATACTTGTGCTATACTGTGATAATGCATGATCAATAATTGTTTGTTTTCGGCATAACCCACAGAGTACATCAAGTACTCAGCCCTGCTTGTATTTCCAAAAACTTGCAGGTTGAGCAAGGGGCAATGGTTGAAGTGTTGAGTAGACGTTGGTTTTTGTTAAGTAGTAAAGGGTTAATACATGTCTTCATATGTGTATTAATGACTTTTGTTATTCCGCTGCAAACTTTTATTGCTTTCCCAAAATGGTTTGGATTGTAAATCTAGAACCTTTCTAACGTATTTCGGTACCTGAATTTTGTATTCCATACTTTGAACTTTCGGGAACTTCTATCAGTATGATGTTCTATTTGAGCCTTTAGGCTATTGACTCTTATTCGTAACTTTTTCCGGACTATTGTAATCGATTATATTTCTAATTCCAGTGTTGTTTATGAATTTATCCTTCTTAATCGTTTCTTTATTTCACCACCAAGTCACAGTCCATGGATCTGTCCTTCAGGAAAATGGGATCGTGACACACAATTTAATCGCATACATACATAATGGTTTCACATCATTAGAACACATAAATAATGATTTCCACAATCATCAAAAAGGTTCCTAACAACAATTTTAATTGAATATCCAATTTAACTAATTTAAATTAGATCAAGTTATAACTAATTAATTTCATAAACTAATTTGATTCAACAATTGAACCATTTGATACATTACCGGCCGGACAACAGCTAAGGCTTGGTCAAGTTATATAAGAATGATATCTAGTGTTTTAGGAACATAAACACGCAACTAGGTTGACCAGGTTAGACATCACCATGGTGAGTTAATTTTAGCTAAACTCGTTTAACCCAAACCAAGTATTAAAATTATCTAGACATAAATAAAAGAAGCAAAAAAGAAAGATAATAGGAAAACGTACTCGAATTAAATGGATAACGAAAAACAATTCATTGTAAGACCAACCCTAACCAATGCAAATAAATACAAAAAATAAAAAATTCTCAAAGGCTTCGTTTCTTGTTCAAGATCCAACTCGGATTCTGACTTTGCTGAATGTCAACACGACAGGAAATCCACCACTGGATATGTCTATCTGCTGGCTGGAGGAGCTATATCCTGGAAGAGTGTCAAACAGACACTTCTAGCTTCTTCCACCATGGAAGCAGAATTCATAGCATGTTATCAAGCTACAAATCACGGAATCTGGCTGCGTAATTTTGTCACTGGGCTGCGAATTGTAGAAAAAATCGAAAGACCACTCAGGTTCTTCTGTGACAATAGATTAGCAGTCTTGTATTCCAACAACAACAGGAGCTCTTCAAAGTCGAAGCACATCGACATCAAGTTCCTAGTTGTGAAAGAGAAGATGCAGAATAAACTGATTTCAATTGAGCACATGGGAACTGGCTCCATGATAGCGGATCCGTTTACTAAGGGCCTAGTGCCCAAGGTCTTTCATGAGCATGTAGCTAGTATGGGTATATCATTCTTGGATGACGTTGTATAGATTCAGTGGGAGTTGTATTTAGTGCTTATCGATACTTCTGACGATGTTTTATTGCAATACAATGACTTCGCCTTTAATGAAGTTACTTTTTTGATCAAGATTAAAGTTTCAGTTTAATATTTTGCATTTATCAACATTCGAAAATAGATTCTATATCTGATTTTCGTTATACCATCTGATCTATGTCATTTGATTGTATTTGTGCATGTGATTACTATCGGCCTAATCGAGCTATATTTTGGCAACCGCTACTTTAGTCCTTGTATGAGTGCAGTTGATGGACGAGATTGTTTAGATACACAAATTTATAATAACACTTTTGTCTAAGCATGCTTCCGGTTATAATACATTATCAAGACTTATATATTGTGCCCAAGTGGGAGATTATTGGATTAATTTCTAATCAATCATTAATATGGTCACATATATAATAAGAATGTATTAATTGCTATTATATAATGTGTATAACCCTAAATGTAATTGTATAGTTGTTGAGGGGTTGACTTGCAATTACAATAAAGCATATTAAATATAAAAGGATGGATGGTCACCAGAGAAGTTACGTATCTCATATTCTATTCTTCCCCATCAGTATAGAATTTACAGTGAAGAGGCGTAACCATTCTCTGGAAGTTCCATCAAGTCATCCAACCAGTCAATCCTCTTCCGTTCAATTCAATGACGTTTCCTGGTTAGTTTTTCTGTGTTCGATCTTCATACAATACTTCAGATTATCGTAGTAAAGAATTCATGATATTAGGGTTTACAACTTTCAATCCTTATTATGCAATTATGTTCTAACAGAAGGACTGTGAATGTGCTTTTCGATAGTGGTGTTAGCCACAACTTTATCTCTTCATCTCTTATCACGATCATGTGACTCAAAACAAACAAGAGTGGGAAGTTTGAGGGTTCAGTTATGAGATGGGTGCAAAAGGGAATCAAAAGGGGTTTGCAAAATAATCCGCCAACACCTTGTAGTCGCACCCAACTACAAGGTGTTGGCGGATTATTTTGTGTTCTCATTTGGGGAAGTTGACGTTATATTGGGGGTAACCTGGCTTGCCAGGTTGGGTCAGGTTTGCATGTACTAGGAAACTCTGACTACGACCTTTGGGTGGAAAAGGAGCAAAGTTACACTTCGAGGGGACCTTGCCCTCTGCCGCAGTCCCATGGAGATTCGGACTATAAATCGTATTCTAGACGTTGAATTTTTCAAAAATAATTGTGAAGACGGAGCCAAAGAAGCTGTCTAATCCAAATACGAGTCATTTGTTTTTTTTTTTTTTTTGGGGGGGGGGGAGGGAGGGGGGGGGGGTGCTCGAGTAATATGGGAGGTTTTAAGGGAGCCGCACGGCTTGCCTCAAAGGAGGGAAACTAATCATAACATTGAATTTGTGCCAAGAGAGAAACCTGTGTCGATGCGGTCGTACAGGTACGATCATATTCAAAAAGATGAAATAGAAAATATGTAAATGATATGTTGCTAGCTGGTATAATTCGGCCAAGCTCTAAGTCCTTTTTCCAACCCAATTTTACTGGCTAAGAAAGAAGGTGAGAGTTGACGCTTTTGTGTGGATTATCAGGAGTTAAATAAGGTGATTGTTCCAGACAAATACCTTATTCTGGCTATACAATAAATGTTGGATGAGGTAGCCGGGGTCAGTGGTCTTTTCTATGATTGATTTACACTTGAGATATCATCAGATCTGATGTCAAGCATTATTTTTTTGATTTATTCTTGTTCTTATCAAGATGTCAACAAAAATCACAACATTGAAATTATTATAGTGGATTTCTAAGGCTCACAAGTAGTGTTGAGGGAAAATTGAACCCTAGCTCTTCTATTTTCCTACCATTCTCTATGCATGATGTATGTATATCTTACGTAGAAAACACCCAATTCATCTAAGACTAATCTGAACAATCAAGTGCTAATTTAATCTTTTGCACAGTGGAGCTTATGAGAGTGTGCACGGTCGTTACAGACTCCATATTGAGCTGCTTCGTTAACGTGTTACAACACACTAGTATTTGAAAAGCCACGGTAAGGAGTGAACCGGTCGTACCCGGACGGCCATCATCTGAGATGATGAATCCTGATGGAAGGATCGCTACTTGCGTTGCATCATCACCGTTCACTACTGAGATCATCGCTGCTAAATCTATAGGAGTATATATCATCATTGCTCCAAGAGGGTCGATGCTACTCTCTTGCAACATCAGCAGCTTGGTTTCTTCAGGAACAAAAGGCTGTATTACGCCCAGGTCAAATCTCTTTAAAGATGAATACGAGGAGTACATAACAGATTAACTCTATTACACAATTAAATTATATATAAATACATTTAGTTTGCGAAATGATATTTAATATGTGACCTGAATGATGGAGATGCAATTGCCAGAATCTGTTCCAGTTGGGATGCACGCGACAGCATGCACAGGATTTCCACTCGATAAGACATCCCACTGCACAACGAAAGCATCAATGTAGTCCTCTTCTACTCATCTCAATTAAAATAGTTTAAAAGAAAATGAATTTAGGATGTTGATCATGAGATGGCCTTAGTAGAAATTCATATAACACCTCAACTCTTTTTTTGTCATCTCTGAAGAAGTTGAAGAGATTCTCCTTCGAAAGGGGAAGCCAAAGTGAGGTAGCTGCACTAACAATGAAGCCCTCAGGTTGGCCTGCTCCGTTACTTCTCTGTAGTGAGACACGAACTCCGCTATTTTGATCGGACAGCTGTGGAAAATCAAGTTTATCTGACATGCTCAATACTTCACAGAAGTTCTTCACCATTCTATGCGATAGCTTCATCACGTTTCTTTGTCCTTCTAGAGAGCAAATAACTAAATAAAGAAGGAAATTTAGTAAACACTTTAAACTAAGCATTAACTCCTTTATAATATGGGAATAAAGATGAATATAAACTCATACCCCCTTCAAGTTCATTCTTAGGCCTAGTATTTAGCCCCATTGAGAACGTAAATCTCTCACACATCCTCTTAAGTGTACTGATCCACCTTTTTGCACCATAGGCTTGACCACCGCACACTAAGTCTCTGTACATACGATGAGTCAATGATTTATCATCCACTTGAACATGTTCGATCCATGTAACCTGACAAAGAAGAAGTTAAGAAGTATGTGTCACTGATTATCAAATTACACGAATTAGCCCAAGAAGTGGTATAGAACTCACAGTTGATTTCCCATTTGGCATATCTTGAATCATACATCCTGAAGGAAGCTTCCACGAGCGCTTGGGAGCAGCATCTTGGAGCTCTTTGATAAAATCATAAGATACATCTACCATTACCCAAGTGCTTGGATTAAGCTGCCGGCAGTAGCGAATGAAGAAGAATTCTCGAGGAGCCACAAGAGGCGACAAAATGTGCCTCTTTTCGTACATCTGTATCAATAATAATCACAGTTCAAGTTTCACCATTATCTTTATAGGGAATAATTTATAACAAGAATTTGGAGTTGTAGTGATTAATTACGAGATGTAGCAAACCCCCCAAATTTCCAGTATCAATCACTTCAATGGTTCTTGCTTTCATGACAATAGTTGGAAACATATCCTTCCATTTATTCTGCAACATCAGCAAAACAAGACTTTGAACTGAAGCCAACAACAAGTCACCTCTAAAGGAATAGTGTAGTGTACAATAAGAAACTGAATGGCCAGGATTTTACCACATCAAGAAGCATTTCGATTAAATGAATTGCAGCCATGGCCACCTCACCAGAATCTTTCGATGATTCAAACCGAGCACTTGTAGTTTTTAAGTGACTTGACCTGGGGAAAAGCTTGTCATAACTATCATGATGTAGCATATATCTCCCATCTGCTTTAGACTGGTTCCACAGTGGCTCATTCACACGAAAAAGTTCGATAAGTTCACTCATGGCACCACATGCAGCCTCAATGAGAATACATTTGTCTAGCTCCTGTATTCCAGCTGAATCATGAGGTGAAATTAGATTCTCCGAATTTTGAGGTATATATCCAAGATCTCCAATCCCTTCACCTAGAATGTGCTTTTCGGGCTTTTTAAGGGGCTCCACTGTTGGCAAAGTCATTGCTGGACTTCCCATATAGTTGGAAAAGAAGTCCATTGTTTGCTGATACTGAAAATGATAGCAATGGTCCAAAGAAAGAATCCGATAGTTAAATATGACGGTGCAGATATGAACAACTAACAACAGGCTATGAAAGAATATCCTGGTCATAACGTCTTATTAATTTTTTCAATCTTATCTTGATTATAAAAATAACCAATATTGAGGTCAGAATATGAGTGATCTCATCCTTATCTTAAATATAAATGTTCATCATAATTTTTTAAACACAAAAGATATATTTCTATGTGTAGGTAGGAATAGCTGGGATAACAAATTACCTCTTGTTTCAACCTTGCATTTTCCATCCTCAGTCTCTGCAACGTGTGGCTTTTGTCTTCATCTCCAAGATCAGTACCGTGACATGCCGGACAAATGATGCTCCTCAGTGCTTCTTGCATCGCAAGATTCTCAAAATGAATTTTCTCGTTTTCAGAGCGGAGGGCATTGTTGTCTGCTTTCTCATTCTGGGCCTATATTGATAGAGCGGCTATTTAAATTTCAAATTCATAATTTAAATTTTTATTTATTAATTATTGTTATTTAATTATTGGATTTAGTGCCTTACGGGTTTGTCCGTGGGTCATGAGTTAATTATTAGTATTTATAGTTCATCTTTAGAGTTTAGAAGTCACATTTGAAATTAGTATTTTGACAGCTTGGACTGAGGGCAGAACCGTAAGTTCTGAGTTTATTGGCTTCGGTTTGGGCAGAACTTTGGTTCTGAGTTCTTTTCGTTTTCCCTTTCAATTTATTCAATAAAATATTCATTTGTTTATTTCCTCGCGGCTTACTCTCTATTAATTGATCCGACCTGCCGGATCAAACATGCCGACGAATACTGAACGTATTGAAGAAGAGGTAGAGAGGTCCGTGAGGAGTCTCTAATCCAAAGTCGAAGGGCTGGAGCAATCGATGGCCACCATCCTCGCCAAACTGGACACCCTAGCCGGCGTTGTTCCCTCTTCGGGTGCCGCAGGCGGCAGCGCTGCCTCAGACCCCATCGCACCAGCCGCTGGCACTGTGCCCAGCGTGTTCTCAGCCCGACAGATCCTCCACTGCACCAACGACTTCATATACCACGGATTCACGAGCAGCCTCCCCACCGAGCGCCTGCTTCACTTCAAGGTCGGCCTTAATTCCAACTCGCACTCATCGCCACCACAACGTGGGTTGTCCTACTCGAAGCGGACGACAACAAACACGATCAGCTTTCAATGGTTATTGGACCCGTTTACGAGGCTGAAGCCGCGCACCCTCCCTTCGTGGAGCTGCAACAATTCGAACTTTTGAACCTTTCTTCTAACAGGTTCGACGTGGAAGGGATTGGAGATGAACGAGAGCGTGGGAAGATATCGAAGTAATGCGAGGCTAGTTCCCTGATTTCAGCCTTGCGGACAAGGTTGTTCCGGCGACGGCAGCAATTGATAGAGCGGCTATTTAAATTTCTAATTCATAATTCAAATTGTTATTTATTAATTATTGTTATTTAGTTATTGGGTTTAGTACCTTACGGGCTTGTCCGTGGGCCTAGGGTTAATTATTAGTATTTATAGTTCATCCTTAGAGTTTAGAAGTCAGATTTGGAATTAATTAATGTTCTGAGTTCTTTTCGTTTTCCCTTTCAGTTCATTCAATAAAATATTCTTTTGTTTATTTCCTCGTTGCTTACTCTCTATTATATATATATTGAAAAAAGCAATTATATCATCCATAAAGGAGGCTTATATGATTGATGATCAACATATTAGTCAAAATTTTAGTATCTATTGTAGAGTACCTTTATCTGAGTTCTTTTATTCTGAAACCAGAACTTTATCTGCTTCTGGTCAAGGCCTAGTTCCCTGCTTAGTTGCTGTCTCTGGTTCTTGTCAGGGTGTGGGCATTCCTTATAGAAACTTCATCAACACACCGAATCAGAAGACAATTCAGAACCGTTATGATGGAGAAAAAGCTTTAATACAGTACTTTAGAATTAGAACCGACACCTAGAAGTGGAATATATCATCATACACATTCATCATGAGAAAAAAATTATAGAAAAAGAAACACATTTTTTTCAAATCCTCTTGTATTTAAGATCGATCAAGGTATAACTAACATGCAAACAAAGATCTAGAAAATCCAAACTAATAGATAAAACAAAATCACACAAGTAGAGAAGACTAAAGAAAACGCATGAGGAGACCGAGGTTCAATAGTACTCTTCAAGTTGCTGAATTTGTTGGGTAGAGTGACGATGATATTGCTTCTTCCCCCTTTGAGAGGTGTAGATTTCCTCTTCACCCGATCCATTTCCACAACTTGATGAATTCATTTCCTCTTTTCAAGAGAAGAGCTGTTTTGTTTATGCCTAACTACAGAACTGAGAATGATTAGTGAAAGTATAACCAGACATCACATATAGTAACTTAGTTTGTCTTTGGGACAGCAGGAAAGTCCGCAACTGGAGAACATTATAATGAAAAGACTAACACACAAAAATTCTGTCTATATTTGTTTCTATTTAGATTGTGTAAATATTTCAGCGTACAAATCTCAGTGCACACGAACCCAAGGATTATAATAATAATAAAAATGATGAGGATGATGACAATAGTTCACAGAAAATGACCAAAAGATCTCAAGAACTGAGTTTAGAAACTATGCAAGTTACACACAAGAAACAGGGAGGAGATCAATGCAGATAAAAATCTGGTTGCCCTGGATGTAATCTCTCACTTAACATAAATGGAGATTAACATATAAAGTTATTGTCCAAGAAATGGAATAAACAACTAAAGCCGACGACAAATATTTCATATCCTGAGATACACATGCCAAAGGTGCAATGGAAATCAACAATCAAATTAGCAATGTGTTGAATAAAAATTAAAAAGGACATATAAAATGGCAATCTCGGAGTATTCATTTAGTAATTATTTATTTGGGAGATCCCTATGGATTCTACTCATATAAAAGGAATAGAATTATATAGCAACAACTCATCACTTTTAATTTATACACTTAGCCATGTTTGATAGCCAAGATAGAATATAGCATGATAAGATTAAATTTGTATGGTGTATAAGGATTATTTTAATCTCGCCCCTTCCTTATGATTAATAGGGAAAAATGATGATTTTGGCACGGGCCTAGTGTTTAATAGCGGGCCGACATATTAATTACATTTGCTACCAAACACATAATTAGATAAGATAATTTAAATCCTATCATATCTTGCTTACCAAACAAGGCCTTAGCTTATAAGATTGTTTTCGAATTTGTGTTTTGTACATTGAATACAACCATTGATTAAAAAATCTGCCATTTTCATTGATGATAGTTGTTTCTTAGCTTCCATCGGATTAAATAAGACAAACAAGAAAAACTTTGTACATCTAATGTCATGAGTACGTCACAAAAAAGGAAACTATATTTAGACGATATAGTTCTAATTCATATTGGCCGCATAAATCGCTTCTGCCCCATGTACCAAAAACTGCAATGGCTTGATTGTAAGAGATGTGAATCGACGTGTCGAACAGATTTTTTGAAACGTTAGGGTTTATTTATGGCATGAAATAACTTGCAGTATGGGTTTAGCTTATTGATATACTCCATAAAACTCTACTTGAATCCATTTTTTTTTGCCGTCAAAATTCATGCTCAATTTAATTTTATTTTGAGCACCGATTTTTTCTGACAATCTAAAAGTCAATTCTAATATACTCCTACCGTTATAAAATTAATCACTATCATCCTATGCAAGCACTACACTTCACTAGTATGTACTCTTCTCACATGCAATAATTTCCAGATAATTGAAAGAAATTGACACTGTGCTTCTCATATCAAATGAAGCTTCATTGTTTATTTACAGTGAAAGCTAATAAAACAATAATTACTAGAAGATCCAAAATAGTAAATAGTAACAATAACTCTGAAAAATATATCGCAAGCGTCACAATATGCAATTATAGTTAAGTTCCTATAAACAGGTATCAAATATTTCAAACTAGAACGATGAAAATTTATCTGCATATTCGAGGTAGAAACACAAAAATTTAATTTCTGACAATCTCTAAAGAAAACTCAACAAACCGACCATAGATTTTCATATTAACTAGAATTATCTGCGCATTGCACTACACAACGATGAATGTATTAATAAAGTGTTGGAAATTTACAAAAGATAATTTTTCTTCAATAATATTATTATTTATTTCTAAAAAAGAAGATTTAATATTTTTGATATAATTATAAAAATAAAGTAATAGCAAATCACTACTTATTAAAATTATTTTACGTACAATACAAATAATAAATTGAATGTAAATATACATAATACATATAGGGGTAGGATCCCATGGAAACCAATTCTTATATATTATTGCATAACATAATCATGCATTTTTATTCATTAACCAATGCATTATAATTTCAATACATTTTATACATAAATTTGATGCATAATTAATATGAACCATATAGTATATAGAAATCAACGGTCCAGATTGGTTCCTAGTTCCTATATAAATATTAGCTCTTATTTGATCCATTTTCTCGCTCTCTATATATATTCATTTCTTTGATACATTCATTATCTACGAATTAAAATGTATAGAAATAATATAAATAAAATTAATTAAAACAATGAATATATTTGGTGTAATTACATATTACACCAAATATATTAAAAGTAAAATATTGGTATTAGATTGTTATTATTTAGTAGCCCGACAAATTATATATAGGACTAAATTGATACACTTTCAAATCAGTGAGATTGATAGCAAAAACTATGACACCATTAAAAAAAATATTTAAAAATTAATAAATAATTTTCTTTTTACAAAAATTATACTAAATCTTTTTTGCAAATGAGTATTTGAGATTTTAAGATTTAGTGCTTCACAATACCACCTTTTTTCCTATGAGGCTTAGATCTTGAACAAACAGAGAGTCGACTTACCTATTCATTTCACCATTAACCATAGATCTTATAACTCATTTCGATCAAAATTCTTACAATGATAAAAGTTTCTATTTTTTTTTTTTGTAAATTAAAGTATTATAATACTTGTAAGTTATAATTAATATACTTTTAAAATTAAATGTGGAAACCATATCAATGTTACAACATACCGATTATATACATTTTAATGTATTTATGGATGCACCATGAAAATTTAAAAATCATTCAATTGTATTAATATGACTAAAATTGAAATGAAATGTAGAAATCTGTTGGGTAATATACACGTTGGCAAATATAGATAGATAAAGAATATCAATAATTTTATAATATTAAAATGGATAATTGAATTTAGAGAGTTTTAAATTCGAAACATTTATTTCATCTTTTAACGTTGCTAACCAAATGTGCAAACAAATTAAAAGTAATGAAAATAATCATTATGATATACACATTATTGCATAATATCATCATGCATAATTATGAGCGTATTAAATCACAATTTCCAAGATAAATATAATATGATGCAGCCGACTCATTTTTTTAAAATTTGCATCAGAAAAAAAGCAATAGACCGGCTTCCATGAGCATGTCGACAACTTCAATGTATATATAAATGCATCAGCCGCATATTTAGGCGGAAAAGCAAAGCAAAGTGATTGTACTTTAATATATATATATATAAATAAAAGTGAAAATAGTTTGATTTAGCCAAATTAGCAAACACAAATTTTAACCATCTCTAATTTTATAATGAAATAGTAACTATTCTGTAATACCCGTCTTTTAATTATCAAAGTAAACGATAATTTAACGCG
>JAPKLX010000205.1:258657-290353 GCA_026898415.1 Leonotis leonurus | reverse complement strand
ATCTCACACCCGGTCTCTGCCGTGAGGACAGAGGTCGGGGCGTGACATATTCTGTATTTATTTTTTCTTTATTCCCCTTTCATTAGTTAATTAAAAAATTATTCTTCCATAATTATTGTTTCTCCTTTAATTATTTTTCATCGGTGTATTGTATTAATAAATTATTATTATAGATTCATGCCTAGGGTTCATATGGTAGGGTAGGGTATAGTATTTAATTATAAACCAAATTTTATTTTTAAATTCTGTAGTATTTTGAAGGAATTAATTAAATGGAGGGTATTATAGACATAGAAGGCTAGATTTATGATTTTGTATACGTGTGACTATTATTTGAGTTTACTATAACAAAATGGTTATTATAGAAGTTACCCCAAAATAAAAGCCACATCTTCACGGCTAAGTACTTGCAAGCTGATTATATAATCAATAAGTGCAATTCAATATTGACGTAGAATAGTGTGTACAATTAAAGTTGTCATTTAATTTATATAATTAGGTATTCCTCCTCATAGTAAGGTCTTTTTAGGAAGAAAAAAAGTAGAATATCCAAGTTTTTATGCAACAGGATTTACGACCATCAAGACTGCGGCTTTTCTTTTCTCTTGTTTTTTTTAGCACAACGGAGAATGTATGCTCCGTGCCACCATTTCGAGAGTAGCACGAGTTGAAAAGATACAGCTCGACGTATGAACGCCATGGAAGGTGACTTAAACAGGAAAAAGAAATGCGGAAACGAGATGAATTGAAGAGAGAGTCCTAGATATTATTTGATTTTTAAAATATTTTGACTCACACTCTCGAATGTTTGGTAGAGCTTATAAGATCCTTGAAAATGTTTGACAAATTAAGCTATTCGAGAGCTTATAAGTTATAAAAATAAGTTATCGGAACTTATAAATTGCTCAAAATATAAGTAGCTCCATCATAGCTTATTTCTCCATGAACTTAAATTACATAAATAACCTTATAATATTATGTTATTACCATATTTATCCCTACAAAATTACATATGAAGAGCTTAAAATGTCAAACACTTCATCATCTTATAAATTTTTTAAAAGAGCTTATAAGCTCATTTATCCAAACATCTTGACAATTTATAAACTCTTAAGATATGACATCTTACAAGCTTTGGAAATAGCTTATAAGTTGTAAGTTCTTTAAAATAAACTTCATTTAGGTCACCCAGGTGGAGAATTAAACTACAACTAATACAAACGTAATACAACAAAACACTCTTTATTTCTACTATGTACAAATCCTTCGAACAATGAGGTGTGCACACTATCGACGTGTGTGCATACAATGGCCTATGCACTAACGAGCTTAGTCCTTCACCCAATCTCTTTCTTCAGTTCCACCTTCAACTCTTCAACTCATTACTTCACCTTAAGATGGAGCAAACAAGGTTGTGAAGCTCAGCCATATGACCCATTATACTATTAAACGTATGAGAAGCAAGTTGTTTAGTAAGTATATCAGTCGATTGAATTGTTGATGGCAGAGGCTTGGCTAATCCCAAAAGAAACTTATTCTGGACCGTGTGACAATTAATATCTATATCTTTACTATGCTCATGAAAGACAGGATTTGTGCTAATGTAGAACGTTGTTTGATTATCACGGCTTATCTTGATCAATCTTTACCTCGAAGTATGTACTAGGCAATGATACTATCCAAATAATTTCACATGTTGCCTACCAAATAATTTCACACGTTACCTAGACCATGGCCCGATATTCAGCCTTTGCCAACGATATGGACACAATATATTGTTTATTTGATCTCCACGAAATCAAAGCTGTTCCAAGAAATAAACGAAAAACTAGATATGGACCTACTAGTATTTGAACATGCTGCCTAATCAGCATCACAAAACATACTTTATTCAAGCTTGGCAGAACATGAATAGTGCAAACCTTAACCAAATGTGTCTTTTGTTGTTTACAGAATTGAAGTACAAGGGTGAGAATACAACGGAAAATAATATGAAATGGAACTGAAATTACAAAATAACAAATCCAGATGAAAAAACACGGCCGAGTCGAGGATTCTCTCTCTTCGTAAGACTAAATACTCCCCGGTAGTGTTCCTTGGATTGACAAAGAGTCTCCAAAGATGAAAAGACTTTTCGCCTCGATTAGTGGCAGCACCGCGGACTGACCGAGTTCCGACGAACTAGAGAAGACTCGTACAGAGCTTCTAGGATGCAAAAAGAAATATTGCAGCAATATGATAGTATGCAGAATATTTTGTGTGTGGAATGCATGCTGGAGGGCCCTATTTATAGGTCCAGTCCAACCCATGGGCGTCAACAGGAATTGATGGTCATTGGTCGTTACGGACCGTTACAAGAGTTACATAATCAATCTGGACAGATTCATTCTCGCCACATATCTTCGACTAACCTGGACAATCATCCGTCTATATTTATCCAAAGTCCACATACACTTGGACTTCTACGGTTGGGCTTTCGTCGAGGCCTGGATCTCCACGGCCCAAAACTTTGGGGAAACCTAAGGCCACAAGCCCAAGGCCGCGAGCCAAGATCGCAAGCCAAGGACACGAGCTCAGGGCCATGGGCACGGGCATGGTGCAGCGGGCAGGCGGTGGCTGCAGTGCGTGGATGGGCTTTTGTTCAACTAGTCAATCCATAAGACTAATGAGACTTTTTAAAAACTTGATTATTTAATGTTTATTAATTAATATGAGATAAGTAAGTCTTTTTATTACATAACTCAATAGTTTATACTTTATTCTGTTTTTCTCACTCATGGAGAATCGATTTAGAGAGAGTGAATATACCACGGGTGTCTACTCTCAATGTAGTTCGTCCCTGGTTCATTTTAATACCTTAAATTAAATTCCATGTCACTTAAAGAACCAGTCAAACCAAATTGACCACCACATTAGTATATATATATACACACACAAATATATATAGGTTTTGGATCATATAAGAAATGATTCTTATGTGAGAAATGAGAAAAGATCTCGACCATTCATTTTAATAGATCAATGGCTATGATGTTCTCTACAAATTTACTTTCATTTAAAATAAACTTCCACATTCCTACAATATTGTAAAATATTTAAATTAAATCTAATTAATTTTAACCATTGATTGTAGATGAATGGAGGACCTAGATTCATTCTCATTTCTCACACAAGATTTCTTTCTCATGTGAACCTAACCATATATATATATATATATATATATATATATCTACATACATATATATAAACAATTTCTATATTCCCCCACATGAGTGGAAATGACCCAAATGGAAATGCAGACACAAGCTCTGTCCTCACGAAGTGTTAAAGTGTCAGGAATTGTGGTTTGTGGTTTTAAACGTTCCATAGTCAACAACATCGGATACACATGATGATTAATAGCGTGATGCTTTGAACTATTCCTCCACGGCGTGCACTTAGGCAATGATGCCAACATCTTCAACACTTCAACCTTATTTGTTTTCACGTTCTATGTCCATTTAACGCCCTGAACACCCATTTAGATTTATAAGTGTTTTTTTAAGAAGTGGCCCCCACTTTACATTTACATATGTGATTCTTTCTTGAGTATCTTTCCCTCCTCAATTTTTTGAAGAATCATTAAAAGTCATAGGCTTCGCCTTCACCACTTGACAAGTTCTTAACACTTGAGTTGCTCTTCTAGGGAATATTCATAATGAGTGTTTTCCCAATAACTCTCATAACTTAGTTTTTCCATTAAACCAAGTTCTTAAGATCTTTCCTGTGTAACACCCTAATCTTATATGACTTTAATTTATAAATATTTAATGCGGAAATAATATTTAATAAAGATTAAAACATAAATAAGTGAAATATTTTTTTTTCTTTAAATGAGTTAGTAAAAATAAAATCTTTCAACTAAAATATTAGTAAATTGAAATAAACAAATCCCTTTTAAAATAACCATAATGGACTTAAGCATAATAATATTGTCTTGCAAGTCAATCAAAATATACATACTTTCAAGAGTAATTAATATAGAAATGCATATCAAAAGTACTTAATATATAAATGCATAAAGTTTTCTTAAATATCATGACACGTCATTCGATTTTCCACGCGCCTCCGAACTCAAGTACCTGAAAAGTTAATGTGGGGAGTGAGCATACAAAATTATACTCAGTGTGTGATATTATGCAAGAGTTTTCCACGTTAATAAAACGGTAAACACATATGACCATATAATATAGACTTGATTTCGCACGGTGGCATACCAAGGACTGTGACGTCCTTTACTCATTCGGCGGGGCCCTAGCTACATAGCTTGATTACGCATGATATCATAACATATACTCGACTTCGCACTGTGGCATACCAAGGACTATGACGTCCTAGAGCCATTTGGCGGGCCCCTGGCGACAGAACATAATTTACGCATAACATAGAGTGAAAGAAACTTGAGGCGACTTTAAATAACGGCCTTACTACTCACCAACATAATTTCATATTAACATATATGGTCAATACATAATATTAAAATGGACAACGATAATCAACGGCATAACTTAAATAAATCACCACACCTTAAACCTTGAATTTGAATATATAATCAAGCAATTTAAACATCGTCAATGCCATAGTCACTCTGCACCTAATCATACAATTATAAATATAAAGTAGAAGACTTAATTAAACATAACTTAATTAATATTTGTTCTTTTTAAAAATAAAAAATACTTATATAAACTTTTTAGAATCATTCTTTATTATTTAGAAAATATTTAAACTAAACATAGTTTAAGAAATAATTATTAATATATTTTATAATCTGAAAATTTATTATTTAAACATGTTTTACTAAAGCATCTTAATTAAATCAATTACGCAAATTAAGAAATATTATATTAAATATACTAACTAATGTTAAATATAAGAGTATATATCAAGTTTAGGTATAATATTAATAAAGCCCAAACACTCAAGTGAATTTAACTACGCCTACTTATTAATTTAAACACAAACCCATCTAATTAAATTTAAAATAAGGTTTCATAATCTAATTAGGTGAGAGACCCATTACGTAATTTATTTATGGCCCATTAATGGAATTCAAATAATGAATTCAGCATAAAGAAATAAAAATCATAATTTCCTCCATTCCTAAGCCTCACGACACCTTCCTCTCTTTCTCTCATTCCTCACCTACTACCTCTCTCCATTCTGTAATAACATCTCCCTATATGAAATTCGTATATCTCATCCTGAAAAATACTTCTTTTTTTTTCCCCGATAATTATTTCCCTCTCCTAGCTTGCACATTGTCCTAAACGAAGAACATAAGCAGTGGTCGAGGTGACAGTCACCGCTCGTCGCCCGTTCGACACCGCCAAACATACCATCTCCCCATATTCTCGTTTTCTCTCAGTCGGGCAGTAGCTTGAAGGCCATAAAAAAAGTTCTACGTTTTCTATCGTTTCAACAAGAGCTAGTCCCGACTCGCCAAATTCTATGAAGGTTTAAGAATTTTGATTTCTAGTTTTAGAACAGAAAATAGGGAGAACAATACATATCCTTTTGTTAGAATTACAGCTTGCAACTTGAAGCTCTCCTCTAATGATGATAGCACAGCGAAGAAGATGACCAAGAATAAAAGAAAGAACATAGTGACACAAAGATTTACGTGGTTCGGTGCTATTGACACCTACGTCCACGGAGAAACAACAAGATCCACTATACAAGATGAAGATTACAATTACAATATCTCGAGCTTAACCAACGCAACAATGGCAGCTCACACACACGCTTTTTTTGCCTTTTTGTATATCTAGATATGTAACTTCCCTTCTGTTGTTTGTGACTGCATAAGAAGCTACACGTGGCCAGGGACTAGTCAGAAATTATGAATAAGATGGAGGACTCAAGAGTGAGAGATCTAACTAACTCCATGCAGGCGGTTAAAATAGATTTTATTGCTCGAGTTTTCTGATCTCTTTTGTCGATATATGATTAGATATAGGCGTGTGTATGTATTGTATTGCAGTTGAGGGATTCATTCATGAGAATTGAGTGAGGTGATAGGCATAGGAGAGAGAGAGGGATTGGGTAGTAGCACTAGCCATTGAAGGCGGTTTTGAGCTGCTATTCTTTCTTGTTTCCGCAGCCTTGTAATCTGTAGATCTTTCCTTGATACATAGTGAAGCTCAGCAGCTCTCCGTGGATGTAGATCAAATTGATCGAACCACGTAAATCGGTGTTTTTTCTTCATTGCATGCGTGAGTGTGTGTTCTTGGTGTTTTCTAGATTTGAGGGTGTGTTGTTCTTTGCGAGTTCGTCGTTCATAACAAGTGGCGCCGTCTGTGGGAAACGAACCCATGACAAGGCAAGGGCAGATAAGCTCTCTTCGATTCAGATAAGATAGATCCATGGCGACGGCAAAGTATGATGCCGAGAAATTCACCGGCAAGAACGACTTCGCACTTTGGAGAATCAAGATGAAGGCAATCCTGATTCAACAAGGGCTAGCCGATGCCCTGAATAAGGAATTGAAGCCAGCAAAGGAAGGAGAAGACAAGATCAAGCAGGCTGAGATGCTGCAGAAAGCACACAGCGCAATCATCCTCTATTTAGGGGATAAAGTGCTACGAGAGGTAGCTCGAGAGCCAACAGCTGCGGCTGTGTGGGCGAAGCTGGAGTCGATTTACATGACCAAATCTCTGGCCAATCGACTGTACATGAAGCAGAGGCTCTATTCCTATAAGATTCTGGAGGATAAGAGCCTTCTTGATCAATTAGATGAATTCAACAAGGCGTTGAATGATCTTGCAGACATTGGAGTTGAGATCGAAGATGAAGATAAGGCAATAATGTTGCTCAATGCTCTGCCTAAATCCTATGATCATCTAAAGGATGCCATGATATATGGCAGAGATTCCACCATCACACTGGAGGAAGTTGTTAATGCCCTAAGAACTAAGGAGCTATAGAGGGCTGCAGAATCTAAGCAAGTTTCTGGTAATGAAAGCCTGAATGTAAAGGGAAAGTTCACCAAAGGAAAGGCCAAGAAGGGATGGAAAGATGGAAAGAAGCAAGGTTTTCAGAAGCAGAAGGAGGAAGATGAAAAGGAGACTAGAATCTGTCATTACTGCAAGAAACCAGGCCATCTCAAGAAGGATTGTTACAGCTGGAAGAAGAAGCAAGCTCAGAAGAATCCACCTAAACCTGATACAACAGATATTGCTGAGCAGTTTCATGAAACTGAAGCATTGAATATTATTGTTTCTAAACTTGGGAATGATTGGATTCTTGACTCTGGATGCTCTTTTCACATGTGTTTTATTGAAGCTTGGTTTTCTGATTTGTAGGTCAATGATCATGGATCAGTCATTCTTGGAAATGATCATGTTTGCTCGGTCAAAGGAATTGGTACAATCAAACTGAAGCTGCATGATAGCAAGGTCAGGTTGCTCACTAATGTGAGGTATATTCCTAGTCTTAAGAGAAACCTCATTTCTCTTGGTATGTTACAATCTCAAGGGTATGAGTTTAAATCTGCTGATGATAACTTGCTTGTGCTTAAAGGGTCTAAAGTGATAATGAAAGGAATTAGGAAGCATAGTCTATCATTTGATTGCTTCTACTGTTATTGGTGAAACTGAGTCTGTGTCATTGAATGAAAACAAGCTATGGCATGTTAGACTAGGGCATATCAGTGAAAGAGGTTTAAATGAACTAAGGAGGCAAGACAAACTGCATTTAGCTAATGAGGTTAAGCTAGATAACTGTGATGAATGTGATCTAGGTAAAAGTAAGAAACTGTCATATCCAAAAGGAAAACATTTGTCTGAAATGCCTCTTGAATATGTTCATTGTGATATGTGGGGGCCTTCTAGAACTACAACTATAGGAGCTGGGAATTACTTCATGTCTTTGATAGATGATTTCTCTAGAAAAGTTTGGGTTTATGTTATAAAGCATAAAACAGATGCCCTTGACAAGTTTGCTGAGTGGTGCAGAGAAGTAGAAAATGAAAAGAATTGCAAGATCAAATGTCTGAGAACAGATAATGGCTTGGAGTTTGTCTCAGAGAAGTTTCAAAAGTTCTGCACAGAGAGAGGGATCAAGAGACATAAGACAGTTCCTGGAATGGTGTGGTAGAGAGAATGAATATGACCTCACTTGAAAGGGTGAGATGCATGTTATTCAGCTCAGGTTTGCCAGCTCGGTTCTGGGGTGAAGTAGTGGCTACAGCTGCTTATTTGATAAACAGATGTCCTTCTTCAGCCATTGAGTTCAAGGTACCAGAAGAAAGGTGGAGAGGGAAGCCAGTTGATTACTCAAATCTGAGGAGTTTTGGTTGTCTTGATTTTGCACATGTAAGACAAGACAAGTTAGAGCCAAGAGCTCTGAAATGTGTTATGATTGGATATCCACCTGGAGTGAAAGGCTATAAGCTTTGGTGCATTGAAGCTGGGAAAGGAAAGGCTATTCTCAGCAGAGATGTGGTGTTTAGAGAGGACATCATGCCTTTTGCTAAGAAGAATGATGTGGTGTCTGTGTCAAGTCATGATGCAGAAGTTCAGGTGGAGCCAGTTCAATCAAGTTCTGAGGATCAAACTAATGAAAATGTAGATCCTCAGGAGGATATCAAGCAAGAAGAATCAGGTGTTGCTCAAGAGCCTGAGACAGAATTGAGTGATTATCATTTGGCTAGAGACAGAGTGAGAAGAAGCATCAAACCACCTGTGAGGTTTGGACATGCAGATCAAGTTGCTTTTGCTCTGAGCATTGCTGCACTAATCTCTTATCAAGAACCAAGGACCTACAAGGAAGCTATTTCTTGCTCAGGGTCAAGGTTCTGGATTAAAGCTATGCAAGAGGAGATTGATTCTCTTGTTAAGAACAAGACCTGGAGGTTGGTTGAAAAACCAAAGGATAAGAGATGTGTCAACTGCAAGTGGATTTACAAGAAGAAGGTGGAGCTCATTGGAGTTTCTGAGGTGGTTAGATACAAGGCTAGGCTAGTAGCCCGAGGTTTTACACAACATGAAGGAGTTGATTTCAATGAGATATTCTCTCCTGTTGTCAAGCATTGTTCAATCAGGTTACTATTAGCTTTGGTGACTCAGATGGATTTGGAGCTACATCAACTTGATGTGAAGACAACTTTCCTAAATGGAGAGTTGGAGGAAACTATCTACATGGATCAACCAGAGGGGTTTGAGGTTCCTGGATCAGAAGGGAAGGTGTGTTTACTGCTGAAGTCTCTCTATGGACTTAAGCAAAGTCCTAGGCAATGGAACAAGAGATTCGATGAGTTTATGGTTAGTATTGGCTTCTGCAGAACAGCTCATGATAGATGTGTTTATCTCAGAAAGACAAAAGGGGAAGGTTTAGTCTACTTGTTGCTGTATGTAGATGATATGCTAATTGCTAGTAAATCATTGTCTGAGATCCAGAAGGTCAAGTCTGCCTTAGGAAGTGAGTTATGAAGGATTTGGGAAAGGCAAGAAGGATCCTTGGTATGGATATTCAGAGGAACAGAAGTAAAGGGCAACTGATGTTACTTTAAGCTGATTATATCAAGAAAGTCTTGAAGAAGTTTAACATGGATGAAGCTAAGGAAGTAAATGTTCCTATAGCTCAACATGTGAAGTTGTCTGAGGATCAGAGGCCACAGAGTAGTGAAGAAGAGCAAGAGATGAGCAGGGTTCCATATGCAAGTGTTGTTGGCAGTATCATGTATTCTATGATATGCACTCGGCCAGATTTGGCACACTCTATCAGTGTTGCTAGTAGGTTTATGTCTAATCCAGGGAAAGCTCATTGGAATGCTCTGAAGGTCATCATGAAATATCTCAAGTCTACTGTAGATTTTGGGCTATTGTTCAAGCAAGGAGCAAAGGAGGAAGTTTTGCTTGGTTATGTGGATTCTGATTATGCAGCTAATGTGGATACAAGGAAATCACAATCTGGTTATGTGTTTACTTTGTTTGGCACAGCAATAAGTTGGAAGTCTATGCTGCAATCTGTAGTTGCTCTCTCTACTACAGAAGCAGAGTATATGGCTATTACTGAAGCTGTGAAGGAGGGAATTTGGTTGGCTGGAATGTTGCAAGAGCTGAGTATAAATCAAGAGGTGGTAACCATTTTGTGTGATAGTCAAAGTGCCATACATTTGGTGAAGCATCAGACATTCCATGAAAGGTCTAAGCATATAGATGTTAGACTGCATTTTGTGAGGGATATTGTTGAAAAGGGAGCTGTTAAAGTGGTCAAGGTCTCGACTGAAGAAAATGTTGCTGATATGTTAACTAAGGCACTACCAGTTTCAAAGTTCAAGTATTGCATTAGTTTGGTGAGTTTGTGCTCTTTCAAGGAGAGCATGAAGTTGCTGGTCCATTGAAGCAAGGGAAAATGAGAGTTGCTGATGGAAGCTTGCTATGCAGTCAAGGTGGAGATTGTTGTTTGTGACTGCATAAGAAGCTACACGTGGTCAGGGACTAGTCAGAAATTATGAATAAGATGGAGGACTCAAGAGTGAGAGATCTAACTAACTCCATGCAGGCGGTTAAAACAGATTTTATTGCTTGAGTTTTCTGATCTCTTTTGTCGATATATGATTAGATATAGGCGTGTGTATGTATTGTATTACAGTTGAGGGATTCATTCATGAGAATTGAGTGAGGTGATAGACATAGGAGAGAGAGAGGGATTGGGTAGTAGCAGTAGCCATTGAAGGCGGTTTTGAGCTGCTATTCTTTCTTGTTTCCGCAGCCTTGTAATCTGTAGATCTTTCCTTGATACATAGTGAAGCTCAGCAGCTCTTCGTGGATGTAGATCAAATTGATCGAACCACGTAAATCGGTGTTTTTTCTTCGTTGCATGCGTGAGTGTGTGTTCTTGGTGTTTTCTGGATTTGAGGGTGTGTTGTTCTTTGCGAGTTCGTCGTTCATAACAGCTTCTATTATATATGAACCATCCATATATATACTAGATGAAATACAAGAAAATACACACACCAATCAAACTGAAATATAAGGAGAATCTTCAAATCTACTGGCCGCAACAGACTCCGTAACCAATCCCGCAATTAACTTCGTTATTTGCATGTTACTCCCTGCAGCCCTTCTTGATTGCAACCCTATCCTTCAGTCATGCATCCATATCTACACCTTTATATTCCTCATATTATTTTGTTGTAAAAGCTTAAATTCTGTATTTAGGAAAAGAACTTCTATGAATCAAATAAAAATTGATTTTGAGTTTGGAAATTTAAATGGCAAGAAAGCATAATATACTTACAGTTGGATGCACTTTGATCTTTGAAGTTTACTTTGAAGAATTATTGATAGAAGTAGTGTAGTTAAGTGAGTGAAGTTGGTTTCGGTTGTGGGAATTCTATGAAGTAGTGATATATAAATAGGCATGTTGAACTTTGAAGTATAAGACTTTAATATTTGTGTAGGTTGGAAGTACGAAACATCCGTATCATATATCTGTATTGCTAAAGATTTTTGATATCATAGGAAACACTAGTATCACTCTAGCAAGATATGACCAATATTTTCTACAAGCTATTGAGCTAATAGGAGCTATTAGACTCTAAATTAATACTAGGAGCTATTAGACTCTAAATTAATACTTGAAAGGTTTTCTCTAGATTGTGTTTAAATTTAACCCTTTCTTTAAAAGTCTAATTAACTAAAGTAACTCAATAATTTGATTAAATAAAATCAGCTTAATTAAAATAGATTCATATAAAATTTAAATTCACATAATAGATTAGATTCATTATTTTAATATATATAAAGACATATATTATAATTTCTAATATTTATAAATAATTTTTTTTTCATTATAGTTCAACTAGGGCCGTGACTTAAACTACAACAAACTCGATACATAATTTTCTTTGAAATCAAAATAACAATCATGATATATAAATTTAAGTAATTTCAAATAAATATTTGTAATCGGGTTGTGACAACCCTACCCACTTAAAAGAATTTCGTCCTCGATATTTAACTTACTTGGTTCTAAGTTGGGATAACGAGCTAAGACTGCTTCCTCACGTTCCCAGGTAGCTTCGCCTAGTCCATTGGATTTTAACTAGTGGTATTTCTTGAACTCTCAAAACATGCACATTTCGATCTAAGATAATGTTTGACTCCTCTTCATACTTCAAATCCTTATTGATTTGAAGATTCTCATGATGAATGACATGACTAGGATTGTGTAAGTACTTTCTTAACATCGAGATGTGGAATACGTTATGAACAACTGATAATTGAGGTGTCAAAGCTAAGCGATATGCCACATTTCCTATACATTCCAAAATTTCAAAAGGTCCTATAAATCGAGGTCTCTAATTTCCTTTCTTTCCGAACCTAAGGACTCCTTTCATTGGTGCGACTTTAAAAAAAACTTTCTCACCAACTTCAAAGTACAATTCTCGTCTTCTTCGATCAACATACGACTTTTGTCGATCCCGAGCCATCTTGATCCTTTCTTTAATCTTCTCCACTACTTCAATTATTCGCTCAATAATTTCTGGACCTAATATCTTTTTCTCTCCATCATCGTCCCAATATAATGGGGACCTACACTTTCTTCCATACAATGCTTCATAAGGAGCAACACCAATGATTTTCTGGAAACTATTGTTGTAAGCAAACTCAATCAATGGTAGATGAGTTTCCCAATTGCCTCCAATATCCATCACGCAAGTTCGCAGCATATCCTCTGTAATCTGAATAGTTCTTTCAGACTGTCCATCTATTTGAGGGTGATACGCAGTCAAAAATTTTAGGTTTGTTCTCATCGCTACGTGTAAACTTTTCAAAAATTTAGATGTAAATCTTGGGTCTCAATTAGACGCGATAGAAACAGGCACTCCATGTAATCTCACAATCTCCTGAACATATAATCGAGCAAATTGATCCATTGAGTACGTCATTCTCATTGGGAGAAAATGTGCTGACTTAGTAAGTCAATCTATGACTACCCAAATTGCATCATGTCCTTTAATTGTCCTTGGAAGTCGAACAACAAAATTCATGTTAATTGTTCCCATTTCCATTCAGGAATTTCCAATGGGTTCAATAATCCTCCTGGTCATTGATGTTCAACTTTGATTTGTTGGCAAGTCATACATCTTCCAACATACTCTGCTATTGTCCTCTTAATTCCCCTCTACCAGAACGTCCTTCGAAGATCTTGATACATCTTTGTGCTTCCAGGATGTGCTGTATAAGTAGTACAATGTGCTTCATCCAAAATTTCTATTATCAAATCCTTATCCTTCGGCACAAAAATTCTTCCTTCGAACATAAGAATCCCATCAATTTCCATCTTGAATCTTGTGACATCACTGCTCGTCACTTGGCTATTCATATTTTGTAAGAAGTTATTTGTCTCTTGAGTTTTTCTAATTCGATCTCGTAAAGTGGGTTGAACCACTAACACTGCTAACATAGCTTCCTTAGTGATTGGAGTCACTACTTCGAGTTTTAACTTTTCTAATTCTCTCGTCAATATCTTTTTTTGAGTAATCATCGAAGTAAGAATTTCTTCACCTTTTCTGCTAAGTGCATCAGCAACTACATTGGCCTTTCCCGGGTGATACTGGATCGAACAATCGTAGTTTTTGACGAGTTTAAGTCACCTTCTTTGACGCATGTTCATTTTCTTCTGAGTGAAAAAGTACTTTGATGAATCTTTTGTAATAGCCTGCCAACCATAAGAAGCTTCTTAACTCACTAGCATTCTTAGGTGTCCTCCAGTTGCTCACAGCTTCCACTTTGGCTGGATCCACTTCAATTCCATTGGTAGTCACCATGTGTCCTAGAAACACGACTCGACCTAACCAAAATTCACATTTCTTGAATTTAGCATAGAGCTTCTCGCTTCTCAATGTTTCCAACATAATCCTTAGATGTTCTTTGTGTTGGTTCTTATCCTTGGAGTAAATCAAAATATCATCGATACACACTATGACAAATTTATCCAAATATGAATGAAAAACACGGTTCATCAAATCCATGAACATGACCAGAGCATTAGTGAAACCAAATGGCATCACTACAAACTCATAGTGGCCATATCTAGTCCCAAAAGTTGTTTTTGAGATATCTTCTTCTTTCACCTGGCCATGGCCCTCCGACCACATCCCTGCCCAAGACAGGCCTTGCGGTCCAGCGGGCCATGGACGCGGGCGCGGCGCCGCATGTGCGTGGATGGTCTTTTGTTCAACTAGTTAATCCATAAGACTAATGAGACTTCTTACATATTTGATCAATTAATGTTTATTAATCGTTACGGGAAAAGTATTAATTAAATACTTAGTTTCTTTATTACATAACTCCATAGTTTAAGTGACATACTTTATTATATTATTTTTCACTCATCGGGAATCGGTTTGGCGAGAGTGAACATATCACGAGTATCTACTCTCAACGTAGATTGTCCCTGATTTATTTAACTACATTCAATTAAATGTAATGTCACTTAAAGAACCGGTCAAACGATTAACTACCTTAAATTAAATGACTTGTTGATAGATTAGTATTACATGATGGTGGTCGCGCTTTTTTGAAATTTTTCTACCATGAAAATATCATCTTGTTTTGAATTAATTGATTGCTTTCATGTGCGTAATTTACTTTGACTTTCTGGTTTGTAAACTTATGAATCTATTAGTGTGGAAGAAGCATGGATGAAGATATATTTTATCTCTACATGACACTACTTTGCATTTGGAGCACTTGTGAGCGAAAGGTAAGGAATTTAATATTGGGCATGCTTTCTGTTAGAGATAATTGATTTTGGATTTTATGGACTTGATTTAATAACCTTTTTGCTGCAGAACTGTTCAATGTTGGTTGGGTACTTCATGATTCGTACTTGGATGTAAAAAACAAGGATTATGGAGGTAAAATTTTATTTATTATATTTGGTTGCTTAGAGTGTGGTGAATTGTTCCATGGGGAACTTATGATCTCTACTGTATCGAAAAACAAATCTTGGTTCATCGAGCGTGAGTTTTGCGTAGTTTGTTTTTTTAGCTCTAGTGATTCATAATTTTTCGTGTTGTCGTTTTTGAATTGAAAGTAATTGTTATGTTCTTTTTCACATATATAACGGTCTAACCATTAAGTATGTGCGTTTTTCTAATAGTGAACCTAATTAACCACCACATTAATGTATATATATATATATATGAGCACCTTCTATGGTGCAAACATACGGCCTTCACAAGGTTTGGCCAAGAATTGGCTAAGTTTGTTTACCGCGAATGTCAAGTGTGGCCTAGTAATACACATGTATATTATGAGTCTCCTGTCTTCCTATTAGTCTTCTGTATACCAAAAGGTGCTTTAATTATGTGCGTTCATCTTGTTTATGTTGTCTTTCATATTCCAAGAGTAGTACTCCCTCCGATCTACTAAACTCGGCACAATTCCCTTATTTGGACGTTCCACTAAGCTTGACACATTCCTAAAATAGTAAAAGTTATCCCTTTAAAAAGGGGTGAACCCTACCACCTTTATCACTCTTACATTACTTTATACACTCTCCTTAATAACCGTGCTCAAAAATTTTGTGTCATGTTTATTAGGATGGAGGGAATATTTTTTAGTGCATATGCTACACAAAATTGTAAATATAAAGAACTATCCCATATACTAAATCGATACATATACATTAACTATGTGATGCATTTGATAATGATAATAAATAATTATGAAAATATATTATATTAATACTATACTCTAATTGAGTATGGATTAACCCTAACGTAGTCAACACTATTATGGGTTATTACATAGTATTTTATAATGCATAAGATACATAATATATAATAAATTATAAATTTAAGCAAGTGATGCATTTTGTATTTATGGTTCATTCATCCTTAATTATGATATATTATTAATCTAATATTGTTTAATTATTTTCCTAATTATTTATCACATAGTGTATATGCATCGATTTAGTACATGAAATGCACTACTTGTTTATATTTGCAATTTATTATATATTATGTATCCTATGCACTAAGAAATACTATATAATAACACGTTGATTTAGTACATGAAATGCACTACTTGTTTATATTTGCAATTTATTATATATTATGTATCCTATGCACTAAGAAATACTATATAATAACACGTTACCTAGTGTATATTTTTATTTAAGGTCCATCCATCCAAATCAAGGTATATTATTAATCTAATATAATTTAATTATTTTTATAATTATTTATTATAATTATCAAAAATATGACATATATAATTAATGGATATACATCAAATTAATACATAAAATGCACCATGATTAATGCTACAATTATTTGATATTAAAATTTGTAAAATAATTAATAGATAGATGAATAGGAGAGAAAGATATAAAGAAAAAAAGAGAGAACGTGAGGGAGTGAGGAGAGAGGATTAAAAGAGACAAGAGAGAAGATAGGAGAGTGAACATTAGGGAGAGAGGAAAGAGACGTGTTCCTAAATTAAATTAAAAAAGATGGACAAATCATTCAAATCTATCAATATCTATTTACCATAAATATTGAATGAGAAAATTATAAGAATAAATCAAATCACACAACTATCCTTTTTAACCAATTAAATACTAATTAAAAGTTGAAAATTGACTAAACAATCCTACTCCTTATCCATAAATAAACGTTCCAAATTTAATATTGTTATTTCTTAACCAAATTTTCATTGTCATTTGATCATTCCAATATATATATATTGGGGTGGTTTTGGTGAGAATAAACTTTAAGATAACAAATAAGCATAATCATGATTCATAGGCTCTAGCTCCAACATATTTCAATAGATCAGATAGATTAATTAAAACATATAAACATATTTATAATAATTCAAAATTAAAACAAGCAATATAAATGGTAAATTACATCTCTCTCTATCTCCCCTCCCTCCCTCCCTCCCATTTGTCTCTTACCCTTTTTCATGTACTTCCTCCGTAAATATGATCATGTTTTCTTATTGAGTTGTCTCATTAAAAGTGACCATTTATCTAAAAAGAAAATAATGTTACTTTTAAAATACATCACTTCTATTTTTTTAAAACAAAATACTTTACTCTCTTAAACTCCGTGCCGGATCCCTTGTGGCCACATTTAGCGGGACAGAGAGAGTATTAAAGAGATGCATACATATTAACAATGTGATGCATTTTATATAGATAATAAATTATTAGACAAATAATTAAATTAGATTATATTAATAATAATTGAGGATGTATGAACCCTAAATGAAAATATAAACATTACTTAATGTGTTATTACATTGTATTTCATAATGCATAAGATACACAATATATAATAAATTATATATTTAAGCTAGTGGTGCATTCTAGTAAGTAGATGCATATGCATTAACTATATCATGCATTTGATAACGATAATGAATAATTTAGAATTAATTATATTATATTATATTAATAATATACATAATTAATGATGAATGAACACTAAATGAAAATGTAAACACAATTTAATGCATTATTACATAATTTTCGTAATGCATAAGATAGATAATATATAATAAATTGTACATTTAAGTGGTGCATTCTGCGTATTTAGTGGATGCAATAACAATAATAAATAAGTAAAAATTAGATTAGATTAAATTATATTAATAATATAATCTAATTGAGAATGGATGAAGCCTAAATAAAAATGTAAACACTATTTAATGCGTTATTACATAATATTTCACAATGAATAAGATATACAATATATAATAAATTGTATATTTAAGCAAGCGGTGCGTTGTTTGTATTAAGTAGATGTATATGCATTAACTATGTGATGCATTTGATAACGATAATAAATAATTAGGAATTTACTTAAATTTTTTTATATTAATAATATACACTAATTGATGATGAGTGAACTTAAATGAAAATGTAAACACTACTATAATACGTTATTACATAGTATTTCATAATGCATAATATATACAATATTCATTAGGGTGTATTATTAATATAATATAATTATATTATATGAAATTTATAAATATTTATAATCGTTAATAAATACATCACATAGTTAATTCATATGCATCGACGGAATGCACCACTTACTTAAATAAATAATTTATTAAATACTGTGTATCTTATGTATTATGAAATACTATGTAATAAAACATTAACTAGTGTTTACATTTCTCATTTATGGTTCATCCATCAAAAATTATGGTATATTATTAATATAATGTAATTCAATTAAATGATTAATTATTTATTATTATTATTATTATTATTATTATTATTATTATTATTATTAAATGCACCGCAATTTAATGCATATGCATCAATGGAATGCTCTAATCGATTAAGTTACAATTTATTAGATATTGAAGTTTGTAAAATATTGAGATTAAGGAGAGCGTATTGGCTATGGACTTGATTTGTTTTAGACTTGTAAAGTTTGAGGGTATTCAATTCACATTTTCAAAAGTCTTTAAAAATCATGAGGTATTCAATACACATTTTAAAAAGTCTTACAAAATCTTTAGATATTCAACAATCTATGAATTTTAATAGTAAATGGATTTTCTTTGATTCTATTTCAAAAATATAAAGAAATTTTACTTTACAAAAAATTCTACAAACCCGACCCTCTGTCTCATATTTCGAACTCCTACTAGGAATGACAATTTTACCCGGTTCGATCCAAGCCCGACGACAATGGGCCTCTCAAGCCTAACGCGATGATGTCATGGGCTGGGCTTGGGCAAATGTTTAAACCTGACATACATTTTGTTCTCCCAACGATCCGAATATTTAAATATTTAATTTTTAAATTATATAAATATAATAATATGAATACTATTATTATTATTATTATTATTAAAAGTAAATTAATAGACATATTAAATAAAATATATAAATACTATTATTGTTATTAATGTATGATAAATATAAATTAAAAGACATATTAATGAATATTAAAATAAATTATATATATATATAATATTAAAAAAATGAAAAAATGGAGACTCTCCCGATTCATATGGGTCTGGGCTTGACCTTGAATAATAAGTCTGGTCGTGCCATTGGCCGGGCTTAGGCCCATCTATAAAACTGCAAGTTGGGCCTGGGCATATGGAAGCCCAGTCCAGCCCGACCCGCTGTCATCCCTAACCCCGGAGTCTATGAAAATATATGTAAATCAATAAAAAAAATGTATTCTACGATCGTATGGAAATCCAAGTAAATGAATAAAAAGTGATCCACAATCCTATCAAATCTATGAAATTCCATATAAATTAATAAAAAAATCAGTCAAAATCTACATGAAGTCTATGAATTTTCTAAATTCACAAACTTTTTAAAGTTAAAAAAATTCCAACAGAATCCCAATTGAATACATCACTTAAGAGAGACATTAAGAGAAAGAAAAATATTAAAAAAAAATAGAGAATACATGAGGGAGGGAGGAGAGAGAGGAGAGAAGAGAGAATAGAGGAGAGAAGAGATAGAATGAGATAAATGGAGGAGAGAGAAGAGAAGATGAGAGAGATAAAATAAGGATTTACAATTATAGAATATAATCAAATTACATAAATAGTTTTTAGGTCAATTAAATATATTTGAAAATTGAAAATTGTCTATCCAATCTCATCCTTCCATATCTTTAAATAAATGATCTAGATTTAGTTTTATTTCTTAACCAAATTCTCATTTCATTTGATCATTCTCATATATATATATAGAGGGTGCGTATCTGGTACAAAACAATGAAACAATAAAAAATAGGAAATTATCTGGATCATCAATTTTTTCAGTCCAAGAGACAATATTATTTGATTTATAAATAATATAAATGGAAAACTGTCGTTTGCATTGTGATATGACAATGCAACATGAGTATATTTGTAATGTGAATACATGTTGTGAGATATTTAAGGGATTTTTTATCTTCCAAAAGTCAATCTTTCCCCTAATTTAGATATTCATCTCATTAACTACACTACATAATAACTGCAACACTTTTTCCCCTCAACTACCTTCAAACTCTAATCTTCAATTTTTGAAAGTCTGTCCAGTGGTCCAGTTGTAGCGATCCAAATTAAATTCTCATGTAATGCAAATTATAACTTATTACAAAGGAAGTAAAAGAATACCATATAACAATTTCATACATGATATGTATAAAATAATGCATTTGTTTAGATAACTAAATGCAAATATATATTCAGTCAGTGCAAGCATATGTAAGTTTATTACTCCTTCTGTCCTGCCCAAGTTGTTACATTTGTTTTTGGGCACGAGATTTAAGAAGAGTTTAAAGATAGTATAAGTGGTGATATAAATATATATTATTTAAACTTGTGTGAGTAATAAAGTTGTTTTAAAAAGAAAATATAACAAACTGGGTCAGACAACTAAAATAGGAAAACGTAACAAACTGGATGAGACAGATGAATATTATATTACACCATAAAACAAATAAAATTTGATTAACACACATAAAATTATAAATAAAGTTAATGCAAACTATACGAAATCACAATGCAAACAATAACATTGTCCAATGAAATTCAACAAAATGTATATAACAATCTCATATCTGATTTATTTTAACAGTGCATTGCCTTAAATAAATGAATGCAAAATATACACTATGGTCATGCAAACATATGATGAAAAATAATTAAATTTACAGAACATAAAATACACATTGACCATTCATCGTTTTTTTACGAATATTCAAATTCTTCCCCTTATAACGGCCAAATAATATAAAGATATCACTTAAATTATGGTAACCAACATTCCCAATATTTATTGTTTAGCCTCTTTTTGGTTGTCTAAACTCGTATTTTTCTCGTTTTTATTCTTGTAGTTTTCATATTTTGCATGATGTTTCGGACTCGATTTATGTTTCATTTGTCACGCCCCGACCTCCGCCCTTCCCGGCAGAATCCGGGGGCGCGACTAAAAGATAAATGAATGAAGGATAACGTAATAAAGGTAGGGTAAAGTGGAACCCTGAAAGCTTTGACTGGAACGAAAGATACTTCAATAACTGAATTCAGTTTAGACAAGGAGTTCATTTACATAATTAGCAACCTCGCCAAACAAAACTGATGGAAACTCACGCAGCGGAATAAGGATCGACTGAAGTCTACGTGTATGAAGACACGTAGACACCCAAGACTTTAAATAAAGACCGACAAGCCTGCCATAGCATCTCCCATCATCACGTCTCAACCTGCACATTTATAAATACATGCAGGGCTGAGTACAAACGTACTCAGTAGACACATGCCAAAACCACATACATACATATATAATTGTCAATGCCGTAAGAGTGACACGTAGGGATTTTGTCTTTAAAAGCACCTACGTTCACTAAATCCTTTTTGTGAAACCTTATATTTGACTGTACAGTCTCATTTTCTTTAGTATAATGCCATATCTGTCCTCTTAATGGCACCGAGAAGGTGGCCACCTTCTACGGATACCGAACCGGCCAACCCGCTAAGATGACTCACGGTCCCCTCTTATGTACATTAGTTCGAGTGGGGATGCTTACCCACTGGAACCCGAATTCGATTTTCCTCTTATTTAGATCCTTAATTCAGGAATCTTCCAGATAGGCATTTATACAAAACATAAATCATTTTCGGCAAGACAATACTTTGAAACATTTTTCTCACGTTAAAATCCTTTCGAAAACAATATAAATAGCATACAGGCACACATAATTTTATTTGTAATAGAAAGCCTACCCGGATAGCTTCAGTTTGTACTTGATTTGGTCTCGGAATGCGAAACAGATTTCTCGTAATAACCTTAAAAATACTCGTATAAATTAAAATGCCCTTCGTGCATTTGAAACATTTAATCGTAAGATATTTTATTCTCGGTTCTTGTTTCGACTTGTTAATCGAGATATTGATACTTCAGATCAATATTATTATTAAGATGTTGAATCCTTGATTCAATCACTCCGGTATTTGCCGTTAAGGCAATAAGTGTATTAACACTTAATGAAATAATTAATTCTCGATAATTATTTATTCATATAGTATTGTAATTTCTAGTTATTTAACTCTTTACATAACCTCAACTATTAATTCTTTTAAATAAATCCTTAATAAATTTAGAGACATTAATTCTCTTAATTTAGATCCCAATTACTAATAAATTGGATCTTCTTGATTTAATACTTAGGCTTTAATTATCTAAATTACAAGCTCTAAATATTAATACTTAACATATACTTACTATCCCTTCTTCCATTAATAACATTTAATAATTTATTGAACTCCATCTTAATTAAAATGATAAGCTCAATTTAATTAAGTCTTTACTCAATAGATTAATTAATCAAAGTGATTAAGTAGATCTTAGCCTATAAAATTAAATCCATCTGCATGTTATAACTCTAATTAATTTTAGCCCATTCCAATAATTTCCAACCCATCACCATATATATTTTCAGCCCAAAATTTTATTAAATCTCGGCCCTTTAGTATTAATTATCCTATCTTAACTTAAGCCCAATGGATTATTAAATTGGGCTCAAAACTCGGCCCACACAATTAAATTCTCAGCCCATTCATTTTAATTCTCTTAAGCCCAACCCTTTACCTTCTCTTAGGCCCAGTTGATTTTTCATTTCAGCCCAAAGAATTTATTACTTCGGCCCAACGAAATTAATTTAAACGGCCCAACTTATCCCTAACTTCAGTCTAACCCTAGACACCACTCACCAACCGTTCACTCTCATTCTTCTCCCTCTCGTTTCTCTATCACCGTCTCTCTTTGCCGTTCTCCTTCCCATCGACACAGCCGTTGACACCACCTCCGTTCTTCATCCGCTTCCCCCGGTTTCTCACTGTTTCCTCGAGCTCTCTCTCTCTGCCTCTGTTCTCTCTCTCATTCTCCCTCCCTCTTTCTCGCTCTCGCTCTCTGCCTCAGAATGGCGAAGAGCTTCGATGGTGTTGCTGTCAATCGGCTCGCCTCTACCAAAGGTAAATCTTCTTCTTTCTCTCTCAATTTCCCTCCCCCAAACCCATCTCTAATTTCATATTCTGATTTGAATAGATCTTTAATGTTGGGCTTATTTCCCAAAATTTTGAATTCGTATTTTGTACTAATTTCTTTCTATGTTCTAAATTTTCTTTCTGATTACTTTGATTAAGGGACTGGTTTGAGGAGAGATTGGGATGGCTCGATGGTGGGGAGTTTCTGATTTGAGATTTGGTGGTGAGAATGTTCAGCTCAGTTCCTTTCCTTACTCTATTTACTTTCTGAAATTTGCACATAATTATTTCTTAATTTCTATTGCTAATCTCCTTCTCTCTTTGCTCTTATTTTCTGCGAGAAGGCAGAGTCTCCATCGCTCAACTTATCTCTCGGTGGAAGCTAATTGGAAATTTCAAGGTAAATCTATCTTTCTTTATTCTCTGCTTTCACTTATTTTTCGATTCTGCCTAAATCTAGCTTAGGTTTTCATTCTGTGAGATTCTTAATATTTGTTTAGTGAAATTCTATGCATGCTTTAAATTTCTTTTCTATTCCAGATTTAGATTTAAATTTTCTGGACTGATTACTTTCTATGTTGATTTTCAAGGAGAGTTGCTGGTTCTAAGTATTAAGAGGTTTCAGTCATATGTTTTGGAGCAAACCTCACTGACCTCAGCAGCTAAGTTCTTACTCTTTCCTTTTATTTTTCCTTTCTTATGGTTCACAAATTTGGATATAGTTAAATCTAGGATTTCTGTGTTCTGCAGTGTCTTGCTTAATTTCTATTGCTATTGTTCATCTGTATTATGCTTCATGTTTTCTGTCAGTGCTAATTCTGAATTTTAAATGATGTTGGAAGTCAGTATCTGTAAAGCTCTGCTAGAATTTTACACATGTGATTGGAGTTATTTCTAAATTAGAGGTTGGCTTCACTGGATTCTAAGCATGCTTATTCTGCTTTCTATGTTTTAAAGATTCTGGCTTATGGTTTGTTGTTCAAAATTATGAACATAGATGTTAAGTTTATACTCTTGGTTTTAGAATCTGAAAAACTGCACCGTTGGTATTCTGATTTAGTATAAAAAATGGTTTCAGATTTGTAGTTTTTTTTTTTGTGTTCTGGATCTTAAACTTAACTTAGATTATTCCTCAGCTCTTAAACTTCAGTACTGACCCTTATATGTTGCTATGTTATTCCTAAGTTTAACATGAGTCCTGAAGTTAAGATATCTAAGAGAGTATAACCTGTTTTCTTTGTTTCTGAAATATCTTCTAGTAAGGAAAGTGCTTTGAACTTACTCTTAAAAGGTTAAAACTGAAAGTACGAAATTGGAATACCTCAATTTCACAGTCTGTCTATGTTTTAAAAGTGTGAAACTGCATAGTTCTAATTTATTTAACTGCACAGGTGATACTTCTGTTTGCTAATCTTGAACTCAGAATCCTTTTAAAGCTTTTCACTGTTATTCAGTTAACTATCTATATATATTCTGTTTTTCATGAAATTAACTAGAAGGCAGAATGTAGATTGGTTTTGCTTAGATTTCAAAGTTACATGCTACAATTTCTGTCTTTAAGGTTATAAGATTTGCCTTGTTATAATAAAAGAGGTTTAAGGGTTGAGACTACCTTTCATCTTTATCTCCTCCTCCTTGACTGAAAACTGTGGCTTCTATGCTTTGTTGTGGAAATGTTTGATGGGTGATAAAGAGTTCTAAGGCAGCCCTTTACCTCCTATATATAGATATGTATACGTTTATGCAACACTTGTATTCTTGCTTAAGTCTTAAGTTTGGATGTAGCTAGCTAATAGCTCTTACTCTATTTATTGTAGGTTATGGATAAGCATGGTTGAAGACCTCCTCTTCCTATACTCAACCGAGGAGTGCAGCCTCTTCCTGCTGTCACTGCCATGCTTCTGTTTTCCTTCTTTTTCTTCTTTCCTTTTTTCTATTTTGTTCACTGCTTATTGCAGTTTGTATGTCCCTTCTTCCCATTTTATATTATGTTATAATCATCATCATTTCCTTACACTTATGGACATCCTTTCTTCTTTCCTTATGAGACACTGCCGTGTAGTATCTATGGTTTAGCTAGAGTTGATTTTCAGTTTGCTTTCTAATATGTAATGTACTGCCCAACATATATATAATTATATAGTTCTTGTTTCTTATGAGATGTTTCACTTTCTTAGCTTTCCTACTTTACTAAATATTCATGCATGTGCCACCCACTTGAGTGCATTTATTTCCTTTTTCCTTCTTACTTATAATTATGCAGGTTTTAATCTATATATATACTATGCATGTAGATCTTCTTAAAAATTTTCAGCACTATGCAAACATCAAACGTGTAGTATTAATGTATATATATGGTTTTGGGGTATTATAATGTAATGTAATAGCACATCAATATATACTTTATCTTGTTTCTATTTAAGTGTTTTACTTTTCTATCTTTCCTTACTTAATATCTAGATGCATGCATGTACTTTACTTCCCACTTGAGTGTTCTATAACTCTTTTCTTCCCAATGAATAACCTCATGCAAGTCTTAACATATATATTTATATATATTATGCGTATAGTCCATTTCTTACACATGAAAAAGTTCACAACATATGTATATATATACGTGTAATTTGAATACTATGTAGATAGTTTTAACTACACCCATTTAATTGTATGCATCTATGCATATCATATTTTTTTTTTATAGTTCTCTAATTGTAACATATACCTATACTTGCACTTATATAATTTATCCAAAGTGTAACATATCTCCTTAATATTAACCCTTCTTAATATAATAATCAAGAAATCTATGATTACTTATTTTATTTTAAACCAACTCCTCTTTGATTATATTAAACTCTCATTAATAAACCAAAAACATTCAATATATATTAATAAATGCGTTCGAATATTGTTCGCTTCGGAACTTAAAAAGACGGGGTATTACATCAATTCATGTCTCAGAATCACGAGCTAAAACAAGTGTTAATGTTGAAATCAGGATGAGAAAAGATTAAGAAATAACGAGAGAATGAAGATGAGAGCCGAGAACATATGTCAGCGGTCGCTTAGCCCTAGGGGGCCGTTGAGTAGGCGTGACGGTCCCAGACCGAGCCAGCGCGTGAGGGAGCAAGAGCCAGGGTCAGCGACTGCTGACCCCAGCGGCTGACTTGGTCAGTCGGCGCAATGGCCGCGGCCGTGGAACTCGGTACCGGTCAACTCAGTAGTCTCTGACCCTTAGGAGACCGCTGACCTCCTCAACTTCTATAAAAAGGCGACGCATTTCTCATTCTATAGACACCTTTTTCCCATTTTATGTACTTATATTCCGAGTACCTCTTGACTCATTGTTCTAAGGTCGAGATTTATCATTCTTAGTTAGTCGTTTTTAGCTTAAGTACTTGATTCCGAAGGATAGCCAATTACAACATTCAAGTTCATTGTTTTTTCATTCATCATTGTGAATTCGAGTTCTTTCCAGTTTATGAATCACGTTTTCTTCCGTTTTATATTCCAGGTTCGATTTTATTATTAAGTTGCTTTATTTGTTTATGCTTTCGTGTTTCTATTTTGTTCATCGATTCTACGTTCTTTTCGATTTCAAATTCCAAGTTACTTTTATTTTCATTATTATTTCATATTAATTTCAATCTAGTTCTGATTTAGATTGAAATCAATTGTCCCTTTTCAATTCGCAACTCATTTTCTTAAATTCATAATTCGTTTCTTTGTGTATCTTTCTTAGTTTATAAACGTTAGATTCGTGTTGTGAAACGTTTGATGAACGTATGAATGTGTGAAACACTGTGATCAGATTCATAATCGTAGTAAAATGATCGACTGACTAGTTGTTTAGTGCTACTTATTGCCTATCGTTGTTTAGTAATGAAAATTGAACTTGTCAAGAGGTCTCTGCTCTTCTGGGCACCATGAGCATGGAAAACCGCGTGAGGATACATTAGGAAACCCCTGATTGTTCACACCTCACGACAATGACCATTTAACTTGAGATTGTTCTAATTTACTTTTTGAGATCGTTGAAATAGGAGTACATAAAGATTCTACCCCGCTCTCTTAATCAAAATTTCAAATCTATAAAAGAGATGGTTATGGGAAACCACACTGGGAAAACCCGAACATTCGGAGTACACACCCGATGAACATTATCTTTAATATTCCTCATGTTGAAAAAGAAAAGAAAAGAGAAAGATACTCTAATAAAGTGATGAATAAAAACTCTAGCCGGTTATGTGATCTCGATGTTACCTTTTGCATCATTGTTTTGTTTTGTTCGAATTGATGAGTATCTAGTCTAAGTGGACCACTTACTTCTATGATCTCTATGTGATGTGACGTGATGATAGAAAGATTGATTTTGAGAATGATTTGAAGTCTTGTCAACAATTGAAAATTCTAGCCGTTGTTGATTGGCGTGAGATTGATGGTATATTGCCAATCAGTAATGTCCATCATATCTCTTCTTGCCATGTAGAAAACGTTGACTCAATCATCAAGATATGGAAAGCAGATTGCTAACGGTCTCTTTCCTTCTATTGAAGATTCTCTTTCCAATCCCTGTTGGATAGACTTCAGTTCTGACGTGGCAAAAAGCATATGATGTGTAGGATGATGTCAGCTGGTGGATTGATGATTCAATCAATCTGGTGCCTCGCTGTAGACATCGATCTGGTCGCTGTCAGTTACAGCAGATCGATTCCTTTTGGTGTGAAATCTTGACCTTCACCCTATACTAAGTTGAGATTGACTTCTATAGGAATATTTCCTTTACTTCTGCATCCACCTTATATCCTCTGTTTTCGGCCAATTGGTTTATGAAGGTGAGTAAGAAGGTTTTGTCAGGCAGATTAGTCCCTGGGCTCTTTGGAATGCTTCATTCGGAGTGCCTTCGATGTATGCAGGCTCTTTTAGGAAGTATCTGCACATGATGAAGGCATTCTTGAGTCCTTCCCATCCATCTCGTAAGTGATCTGAGACCCAGTTGGTCTCTCCAGTTGTTCTGATGAGAGCAGAAGGCCAACTGGATCCAGTTCTCTTCTTTTTCCTTTGGGATTGACTCGATCTGCTGGAGGATTTGGATTTTTGAGTATGAGCAGATGGAGCAGGAGATGGAGCAGATGGTGGGCTGGATGTTTGTGATGCAATCTGCCCAGGTTGAGCCTTCTCCTTTTCTTTCCCTTTCACAGCAGTTGGCGCAGTTGGCTTCTTTCCTTTCACAGATCCTTCCCCCTTTTCGACATCATCAACCATCATATTGATGAGTGCCCGTAGGGAAGAGATCTCTTCCTTCATTGAATTGAGCTCTTTATCTGATTCAACCTTTTGTGTGAGCAGTGATGTGATGTTGAGATTTGAGTCATCGATCTGCTTTTGAAGAGATATCTTTGCTTTGAGTAGATCAGCTTTATACCCTTCTTGATCTTCTTTTATGGTCCCAATCTCATCAAAATAGACGTCAAGCATGGTTTTTGTTGGATAGCCCAGATCATACAGCTTCCTTTCCACAAAATTTTTACCATTTGTTTCAAAACGCCTGAACATGGCTCTTGTGTGAGCATTCGCCTCTTTCACCACATCTGCTGCTATGCCTTCGGTCTGTTCTGTGACAATGGTGTGAACCATGTCCTTCTCCTTTTCAGCAAATGCAGTGACGATCTTGTATATTTCTTTCACTTTAAGCTCTGTTGTAAACAGACTTTGATCGATCTGTGCCTTCCTTTCTTCGGCAGCAGCTCGATCATCGTCCATTTTTTTGCTAAGCTCTTCTATTTTCAACCTGCATATCCTCTTCAAATCAGAGTCAACTTGATCGACGTGAGTCTTCAAGTGATTGTTGAACTCCGTGAGTATGCGGATGGCTTCATCTTGGACTTGAGAGAGCGTTCCATACATGCAATGGTCGACTTTCTGGGAAATGAGATCCTTCACTTGTTCATTTGACAGTGATTGATGCTGGTTCATCAATATGTCCTCCAGACTGAACATTTCAACATATTCATCAAGCGTGGCTGCGATAGCAGGGGTGTAAATCTCATTAGTCTGCTTGCCTCCGACCCTCTGTCCAGCAGGTTCTTCCTTTTCTTGTGGTTGGTTGACCACTGCATTGGCAATTTCAGAAGGTATGGCTGGTTCCCCCTCAGCAGATGCAGTGGCCTGCTCTTCAACTTCAGCCAAGGGATGATCTGTCTCAGTTGTTGGGATGGCTGCACCCTGTTGGTGAGCATCAGCATGAGCTGCTTCAACTTCTTCCTCAATACTTCCTTCTTCAATGCTGTTATAAAACTCCAGCATATTGGCTTGTTCATATGCAGATCGCAGGTCGATCTGGAGTTCATGAGCTTCAAATTTTGACATGCTAAGGATATCTGACTTGTATGTCTCTCGTAGTTCTGCAATGGATGAAGCAGTGAAGATGTTGAGCAGAGTGGCCTCTTCAACCTTTAATGCATGTATTGATCTGGTTCTAAGCAGGGCGTCCAAGACATAGAACTCCTTATCTTTCACAAGCAACAGAAATTTCAGCCTTCTGGCGGTTTCATAAGTTTCTGGGGTCATCTGTATCCCAGGGAAGGTTCGAAGTATAGAGTTATCTGCTTCTGTCTCAAGCATTTTTACCACAGATTCTGCCTTCTTCATTTCTTCTTCCACATCAGTGGATTCCTCCTCTCCCTCGATCTCCTCCTCAATCTGCTCTAAATGTCCAGCAGTCGAGGGACTGGTGGTGTGAGCGGGAGAGAGATATTGAGCTTGGTCTGGTTCCAGGGAGGAGATAGGAGCCACATCCACTAGTGGTCCACCTACCAGTATCTCTTCCTCTTCAACCTCCTGTTGAGGGAGAGATGATGCAGAACCAGCGGGTTCATCAATCTGGACTTCGTCTGCTAGCTTATGCAGTCTTCTCCGTTTTGCTTTGGGTGGCTGAGCTGCAGTTGAAGTGTCTGTATCAATGGAGCTGGCTCTTCTGGTCACTCTCTTTGGAGGAGTCCTTTCAGAGGGCATGTCCTTTGTAGCCCTCGACTTTGTGGACTTCTCGGTTGTGGTAGTGGGTGGGATCCAGATGGGGTTAGAGCTACCCATCTCCATTAGAGCATTTGCAAAAACAGGGTCTTTCACCCTTGCAATCAAGTTGGCAGAGATGCCCATCGACATCTCGATCTGGTGTTGATCTTTGGGGAAATGCAGTCTAGTGTTAAACTCAGCGACTGTATCCCACAAGACTCCAGCATGAAACTGATTTTGGTTGAGTGTCTCAAGCTGCTTCTCTTCACCTCTATTCTAGGATTCCCTCCTTTTACAAACATGATCATCTTGGCCTCCTTTGCCAAGAGATCAAATAGTATTCTTCTCCAGTTAACTGGCAAGTTGAGCACCACGGCCGCTAAGATTTTGAATTTCTCAGGGGTGACCTGGTCGTAAGATCCGTTATGGTTGAGGAAGATTCGCTGTACGAATTAGAAACATTCTGAATTCTGGAGCGAGAAGAGCGCGAGTGAACATCTTGTTCATGTACCGGATGGGTACTATCATCACTATTTCAACAGCCTCTTGAAGCTGTTCTTCGGTTATCTCACTGAGGTCAGCACCTTCATCCTTCAACTTATAAACGTCGTTGATGATGTTTATGACGTTGTAAGTGGTGTTACTAATGGTGTTCCCCTTGCTAACCCTGATGGTTGCCTCGTGTCCACCCTTCTCTCCATGCCATGAGAGGTAGAAGGCGGCAACATCCTTAGGTAAGAAGTGAACTGGGTGTGAGGTGACTATGTTGTAAAATCCTACAAAAGAAATCAAACCAATATATGTGAGCACTATCCTTCCATCAGTGAAGTATGAGTGCCCAAGATAGTTTATACAGTCTAGCAATCTATATCACAGTAACCATAACCATATATATATACAGATGTGTAAAGACAATTATCAAAAGCATGTTTGAGAGGTATCAAAGCAAAAAAAAGTCACAAAATAATGAACCTTTGCAGCGGCGAACAAGATCGAATGCCTTGTCCAGTTTGTGAAACCCGAAGGTATCAAGAACTGCGAAAAGGTCTTGGTGCAGATATGGTTTCAGAAAGTTCACTTGATCAAGAAAAACAGATGATTTGGGTGCCATTTTTGCTAAAACAGAGTGATTTTCGACGACAGAGGAAGTATGGAAAGAAGGAAGTTGGAATGGAGAGTTTTTGAAAATTTGCTAAGTTTTTCGAGGATTATAAGTGTAAGTGATAGATGAAACGCCTTATCAAATATATAAACGAAAGAGAAGATAAGTAAAGTAATAAAATATTGAGAAATCCTTCCCTTTATTAGCTTTTCCTGCCATTCCATGGTCTAGGTTTGCAGTCTATCATCGCCTCTATGGATCGTATGATGCACGCGCTTTTGATCGTGGGGTTGAGGAGTGGCGCGTGTTTGTTTTGCACTGTCGAAAAGCCTCCTTTTTCTTGGTTTGGTAAATATCTTCTTAATCACAGTTCCTAAACATAGTATCAATCATCACAAAAATAAAAGATTTGATATCTGATGTCAGGATTTAGATATATGGTATAATTAGTCGCCGTATATAATTGACCTTTCCCCCTTAACCAAGTAATTGGAGAATTGATAAGAATTATTAATATCCACGTGGCTAGTAGTCATCTGGTTTAGATCGATCT